>JACWST010000003.1:0-126072 GCA_014850475.1 Cryphonectria naterciae | reverse complement strand
ACCACAATTGAAGATCTATTAGGTAAACATCCGGACCTCCCCTCCCCCCATTCCCATCGTTCTGTCTCTCTCTTTCTTGTTCTCGCCTCTTTTTCTTTTTTTTCCCTTTTTTTTTTTTTTTTTTTTTTTTGACGTCTCTAGGACCTACAATCCGTAACGATCTTCACATCTGGTTCAGAGAGAAACATGAGCTGCTATTAGAAGCCCATGAGGAGAATGCCAGCCATCTCTTGTTCCTCACCCAGGGATTTGGAGAGGGGTTTGAAGATGCACTGTCACTCAAAGTCTCTCGTTTCCAGAAGAAGCCTGGGGATAGGACAGCCTACTTCTGGACAGACGCGTCCGGGCAGCCTCGATCTATGGAAATGCCACCGTATTTCATCAGCGACCTGGAACTGGCGCGTCAGAGCCTCATTGAATTCACTAGGAATGTCCGTTCTGTTTATATCGAGACAATCACGGCGGATTCAAACTCCATTATTCGCAAAACATTTCAAGCCGCTCTAATATTTGTGGCCTTCAGTAAAGTAGGGGCAAGATCCTTTGCCTGGTCTGTGAGTTGCGCTGACGTGCTGTGTTGATGAATAGGCGCAACTGGTGTCGGATGCCCTGGATATTTGGGTTGCAGCGCGCCTGATCGAGACACAGTTCCGCGTATTCAATGGCGGGGTCATGGCGGGAATGGAACACGTAGACGAGGTTGGGCACCCCTTCGATGGCTTCATACCCGTGACACCAATGATGGACTCTCAGCTCGATGACCTAGTCATCCGTGACCTAATTCATCCCCTCTGTGCTCGGTTCCTGGGAAAGCTCAAGGACAAGATTGAGCAACGCAAACGAGAGAACTGGATGGAAATTTACCTCGCCATGTTCATCATGATGTCAAATATGAGCCTAATATTGAGGGATATGGCCAGTCAAGCGAAATGGAAAGGCTTGAAGGTCAGCCAAGCACCTGTTGATACCCCACGACTGCCCACTTGTCAGGACTGATTCAGGATTTAGCCCGGCAATCGCGGTGGAACGCTCACGCAGAGCTTCATGCATGCATGCAAGACCATGCTGGCATACTTTCATTATGCATGTGCTGGTTCGATCCCCATCACAAATATCTTTACCGAATCCCAAAATGTCACCAACAACAGTTACTACGGCATGGGGCCAGACCAAATCGATTATCTGCGCAACATGCGGCAGGAGATTCTTCGGCAAGGTTAGTTTTGTCGTCTTTGAAGCCACTCACCCCTCCAGTTCCCTTTTTCTTTAAAAACAATCGTTTTTCCTCTTCTGAACTGACGCAAGAGTCACACAGGAGCGAAGCTTTCCAAATGGAACGAAATGTCCATGTACGATGACGAGCTGTACTGGTGTTATCAGCTTTTGGTTGAAGATTGGCGTGGTAACATCCCTTATATGGCCGGGGAGATTGATGATTTCCGGGAAGACGACTTCCTCTCGTCGTCTACTACGTAGACCCATATGGTCCACATGCAAATCTTATTCTCATTCATGACTGCGGTGTGATGAGTTTTATAGGCTGGTGCATAGATCTGCGTCGTATATACATGAGTTGTGAATATTGAGGGACGTCACTGCAGAGTGGGGTTGTGCGTTGGTCGTATGGTCACATTTCCATGCAAGCCCTTTTGGACCGGTGAGCTCTGATTTGATATTCCCCCACGTTTTTCTCGGCTGCACTGACGCATTGGGAAGCGGATCAGGGAGAGAGTGTTTCATCTGCTGGACAGCCAACTCGAGTAAAGATCTGATTCGAGGGGTTGTGGAAGAGGGGTTGTGAAAACATAGAGAACATAGAGGGTGAGCGTGCAGAGCCGCATTCTCTAGCCGCTAGACCAAGTTATCGCCGTAGATTTTGTGTATAAGTACCTGTGCTCAAGATGGCATGCTGGTACATATTTCGAAGAGTAGAGTCCTCAGCATCGACATCATCAGGGTCATCGTTACCACTAAGCTCGTTCCAAAGATGGCCGCTGTTGCTAGTGTACAGGCGCAGGGCCTGGACTACAATTCTCCGACCTTGTTTCGAGGTCCACCTTCAGCCCAGAAGGAAACTGAGACCCAAATCAAGGATGCTCTGTCCGGGTTTCCCCCCCGCTACACGGGCGGACGGGTTTGGACGGGCTCCGAGATGTCTCTGAAGCACGACGAGTGGACCACTCAATTGTCTGAGCAAGACCTGAATCATATCATCGAAGCCTTGCGCTACTTCCAGGGTGAGTGTGAGAGGTAGAAGAAGGGATGCTCTTGTTGTTCGTCACAATGGTGCATAGGCTAATTTACTCGTTATGGTATATAGGTCTGGGCCTGGGGCCTGATGCAATGACGCCCGAGAGGTTCCCGCTGCCCGCGGAGCTCAGCAACAGACTGAGAAAAATCTCGTATGACTGTCACGAAGGTCGTGGATTCGGTGTTCTCCGTGGCCTATGCCCTGAGGATCTCCCGGAAAAAGAGAACGTCCTGGTTCTCGCTGGGGTCTCGTCGCATGTCGCCCCTGTACGAGGTTTCCAGGATATCAACCGAGAGCTCGTAACTTGTATGTGCCATGTTCCTCGAGAAGAGTGGTGGAGAAGGATCATAGTCAAAGTGTCTCACTGGTGCTTCATTCAGGCCATGTCATCAGCGAGGATACTAGACCCGGAGCTGAGGAGCAAAGGCTTCGGCCTGCCTTCACCAACGGACGCCTGGTAAAGACTACCCCTGTGTTCTACTATCGCCATGGGCAAATAAGTACTAACTTTCCATCTAGGCATTCCACACCGATCTCGGTGACATTCTTACCTTGTTCAACCAAGGTGTGGCAGACAATGGCGGGAAGACCATGATCGTGAGCTCCTCGCAGATCTACAACAGCCTTGCAGCCATGCGGCCCGACCTCCTCCAGGAGCTCGGTAAGAAATGGGTATACTCCAAGTAAACAAGCCCCACCCTCAAAATACACACAATCTTGTCAGAATGACTGACCCTCCCATAGCTCTATGGACTACCACACAGACGGTACTCCTCTGGTGCTCAATGCCAGTGGAGACCGCCTCGTGTTTCAATATTCCCGCCTCCCCATCACTGGCTTCCGCAACACAGGCATCAATCGGAGCCTGCCCCCAGTCTCAGCCCGCCGCCTCGAGGCCATGACCCTCCTCGAGGACCTCGCGTGGAAGCACGCCTTCCCGCTGCCCTGCGAGCGTGGCGACATTGCGTTCATCAACAACCTGTGCCTGATGCACGCGCGTACCGCATTCGATATGGACGCCGGCGGCAAGCCGCTGCCGTCTGCGCGTCACCTCGTCAAGTTGATGCTGCGTGACCCGGAAATGGCGTGGGAGCTACCTGCTGCGCTGGACTGGCAGGTACAGAGAGTGTACGGGCCCAACCAGAAGGACGGGGGCAGGAAGGAGAAATGGCATCTGACCATCCATGATGAAAAGATGCCGGAAGGCCGTATGTGGGCTGGATCAGGGAGTCTCAGCAACGGCTAAAATAGGTGCTGATGCCTTCTTGACTCGAGTTAGATGGCGCCCTTTCTGTTCGTGATAGCTTGCCATCTTAGTACATTGATGCAGAGGAAGAGCAATCACTTGGACTGCCCAGAGCCTCATCATGGATAATCAGAAGACACCTGTGTTGCTCCTGACGCTTATGCCTGGTAACTATAGACTATAAATATTATCTGTGTAAAAGACTCCATCTTAAATTAGCTAAAAGAATCATACGAAGGGAAAACGGCGGAAGGGATAAGTAATAAATAAGCATCTGGTGCAAGTAAACGGTGATTGTATCAGAATAGCAAGGAAACCAAATACTCATTGCAATAAGCTCCTAGGGTTAGGGTACTAGGGCTCCATTTCTGCCCCTGCGACTTGATGATCATACACCGACCGACCAATTGTGGCCTCCACAACAGCCTCTAGAATCCCCCAACTCCTGTCACCACCTCCTCCTCCACCAACCATCACGACGCAATATGAGCCCTATACCTCCAGACGATGAGGTCAATCATTTCAGGTCCATACCATGGTGTGCCAAGCATCTAGATCAGCCCGACCTCGTCGTTACACCCGTGTTCAGCAGGGTGCCTGGACCACGCTTTCACGACGCGCTGTTATCTGAGACGCTGAAGACAAAAGACACGATAACGGCCTTTACCTGCTTTTATCCGCGGCCCGCGAGCGAGCGCGACCTCCTCCCATGGCTGGGGGCATTCGTGACGCTCGGAAGCCTGGTCAGTGGATATCCTGGGGTCTCGCACGGCGGAGTCATCGCCACCCTCCTCGACGAGACATTGAGCCTCCTCGCGCCGGGGAGCCGATGGCGGGCCTACAAAGAAGGGGTGCCGGCTGTCGTGACGGCATATCTGAACACGAACTTCCTCGGACGGGTCAGGATCCCAGGAACCTACCTAATCACGGTCCGTCTGAAGAAGGCAGATGGGAGGAAACTGTTTGTAGAGGGGGTCATGGAGGATGAGAAGGGCGAGCAGCTGGCCAGGGCTGATGCACTTTTTGTGGAACTCCGAGAGAAACTATAGAGCTCCTTTTAGATTCCGGCTAGCATGTGCACCTCTTGTCTTAAAATTACGACGTTTGACCACAATAAACTTAAAAAGACAACTGAACATAGTAGCCTAGGCACACTCATGCAATGCCCCTCCCTTCCTGACACAGCATCCCATCTCTAATTCAGACCAGCCAGCCGACGAAAGCCAACGTTCTCGAGGATGCGGAAGTCTCCCACCTTCTCAATACCCGGGCCCTCCAACCGGTCGTTCCACTTGCCCATAGCCATCTCCGTCATGAACTCGCCCAGGCGCTGCGTTGGACTCCAGTATGACTTGGCCACATGCCGGATGGGCGGCCCGAGGATGGGCGTGAGGAAATGCTTGTAGGTCTCTTGGATCAGGATGTAGGGCTTGATGGCGTCGTGCGATGCGAAATCGATAAAGCATGGGCGGATCGACGTGGCATTCAGCGCCTTGTTCCTGTTGCGCATCCCCGCAAGGAGGAGCTCCGTCTCGCCCTTGACACGCGCAAAGATCTGGGTAAAGCGCCCAGGCTCGAGAGTTGAGCCGTGACCCGACACGTAAACGAAGTTGAAAGGCTTTTCTTCCGTGCCGAGGGTTTGAAAAGCCTCGGCCGCGCGCAGAGTGAAGTCCTTAGTGATCTTGACGTACTCCCTTGATTATGATAGCCACAGTGAGCAACCATGTCCAGCTTGCCCGGGCTGCCAGGGGTGGGGGGTGGGGGGTGGGGGGGGGGCGACTAACTCTTTGCTTACTTGGGTCTGAGAGATACCCAAGGCCCACACGCAGCCTGTGGCGCCCGTCAACTGACTGAGGAGGTTCGCGTCATAATTTTCGAAATCCTTGTGAATAATAACCTTGATCCGAGGGTCCTTTAGATCCTCAGCCATCTGGACCGGTCTTCTACTGAGGATGGAGATCTTGGTGACGTCCTTCATGCGGACCATAGCATCCAGAACGGCTGAGCCGCACAGGCCTGTTGCCCCCGTAAGGATGAGATGCATTGCGCCGCCCAAGGAATGTGATCTGTTGTCGTATACAGCAGTGAAGACTGGAAAGCCGCTGGCCAGAAGGAGCAGAAGAAGTTTGCCAGAGACGCTGGACTCTGCAACAAATAAGGAAGACTCTTGACATGGACGCACAAAGTCGAAGGTCGTGGGAATCTTAGATCTATTCATAAAGAATGATTCAAATCCTGCTCAACGTGCTAGTGTCAGCCAACAGCGGCGGCGGGCAGCCGCTTACGGCATATCACCCCCGCCAGCGTTAAAATCACATCAGCCACAGCAGGTATTACATTTCAACTGTTCCGCGACCCTCTGGTGGAGTAGGGATAGCTCCGTCCTTGATCATGCTCCTTCTTTCAAAAAGTACTTCAAGTTCAAAATTTCCAGTGAAAGCCTTTTCCCACGCAGAGTGATTCTATCTAGATGCTTCTCACTTTGAATCCGAGCCTACAAATGTACGCCAGGCTGGTTTTATTTATTCACGATGAAGCATTTGCTTTATCGAGTATGGAATCAGTCATTTCTAATCCAGCTATATGACCAATCTACTTCAGTCTCGCAAATGAAGTAGACCATCCTTGAGAGAGGACTGTATATTTGATAATCCTTGTACCATCTGAGCTTACAAATGTACACCAGGCTGGTTTTATTCACGACGTAACTGTTGAACAAATATATGGCGTTGATCCTCAACGCCATAGGGCACGTGGCAGTAGGTGGCCCGTGCGATGTTCACGATATCTGAAACCGTGAACAGATGGCCACGTCTGAAGATAGCCTCATATACATAGACAACAGCAACAACAGAAATCAACCCCTTTCCTCACGAAAGAGACCCTTTTACCAGTACGTACGTACCGGGCCCATCCAACAGTAACATTCGCTTTGTCGAGTATGGAATCAGTCATTTCTAATCCAGCTGTATGACCAATCTACTTCAGTCTCGCAAATGAAGTAGACCATCCTTGAGAGAAGACTATATATCTGATGCATCTTGTACCATTTGGAGAAGAGTTGCCTCGCCCACTGTTCAAACAGCCCCTCACCCCATCGCAAAAAGTATTTCTTTTTCGTCATCCTCTGAAAGATGAGGGAAAAATCTCCACTGCCCCTGCTTGGGAAGACGGCCATCGTCACCGGCGCGGCCAGAGGAATCGGAGCCGAGATCGCTCTGGCGCTGGCTGAAGATGGTGCAAATGTGGGTTACAAGAAAACTCCGTAGTCAAGGTGTTGAGGCGAATAATGTATACATAGTGGCTAAATAAGAACAAACAAAGGTCGTCTTAGGATTCACCTCCGAGGCTAGCTCGTCCAAGGCCGCAGAGCTCCAGCGCAAGATTGAGAGCCTGCCGCACAGGCCGAGAGTCCACGGTGTCAGGGCTGATCTGGCAGACCCCAGTGGTCCGCGTGCGCTGGTAGACACTGCTGTCAAGTGGAGCCCCGATGGCCGCATTGACATACTCGTCAATAACGCCGGCGTCGAGGTGGTCAACACGTTAGCGGACACCACCACGCAAGATTTTGATAGGGTGTACAAGACCAACGTGCTTGGGACGATCCTCACCACGCAGGCCGTCCTGCCATACCTCCCTGCCAAGGGCCGCATCATCAACATTACGTCTGTGGGCGCGAGGATGGGCATCGATGCCCTGGGCGTGTACACCTCCTCCAAGGCCGCGGTCGAGGGCCTGACAAGGGCCTGGGCGGTTGAGCTTGGGAAGAACGAAACGACGGTCAATGCGGTAGAACCTGGGCCAGTAGCCTCCGATATGCTCGACAATATCCCGGTGGAAATTACCGATTTGCAGAAGAAGTTGACGCCGCTCGGAAATCGTTTCGGCACAGGCGCAGAGGTCGCAGATGTCGTCTCGTGGCTGGCTGGCCCACGCGGTGGATGGGTAACCGGGCAGTGTATCAGTGCTAGCGGGGGTCTGCAGATGCTTTGATTTTCACTGCTGACGCTTCAACAGAAAAGAAAGAGAAGAGAGAGAGTTGGAAAAAGCCCAAGCCCTAACCTCTTTGACATGATAGCAATCCAAATCCATTCTTTCAATACTCACAGAAGGCCAGAGACCTGTTCCCCTCCACAATATGATGCCCACGCAGTTCCGGTAGCATATTCGTGCTAATACAGTAAAACGTTCGGCATGTGACGTGGCTCAGTCCCCAGCAGACACCCCCTTCCATACATCTTAGTCCTTAGTTCTATTTTGTACACGTTGTACTAATCAACCTTGTCCCCCCCCTCCCCCCTTCCCCTCCGACATGTGTCGTGTGACCACTCTCCTAGGGCAGACCCATCACGGCGACGTCCTGAGTGCAGATGATAACGCCTTCCTCCTCAATTGCATTTATGTACTGCAAACAACTCTAATTGACTTGAACTCATTTCCCCTTCGGGATCCTTAAGACTCTTCATCATGGCGACGGATTTTTCGTCTCTACCTGTGGTTGACCTAACTCCACTCTTAAGGACTCCTCAGTCCCACGAGGACTTGAAGAACCTCAGTAGGCAGCTTGACGATGTCTTCACTACCACAGGTTTTGCATATCTGATCAATGCGCCTCTGTCTTTCTCTCATCTCGACATCTTCCATCTTGCTAGGACCTTCTTCGACATCCCTCCAGAGGAGAAGATGAAGCAGGCCAAAAAAGCATTTCGACCTGATAACTCGAATACATATCGAGGGTAGGTTATTATATTGTACAACTAAACTTGTCAACATCGGTCAGAGAAGACGCACTGAGGCAACGCAGGTACTTTCCACCGCAGCCAGGACAGCCAGACAATCTAAAGGAAGGTTTCGAAATCGGCCCAGCGAGTCCGGTTGGCGAGAAAGTTGCGCTGTCAAAGGACTATAGGTTCCATCTCAGTGAGCCCAATGCCTGGCCACCAGAATCTATCCTGTCAGCCGAGACACGACAAAAGCTGGAGAAGCTCTATGCGGAGCTCCAGGGATTATCTCTCCGCCTTCTCTCACTCTTTGCAACAGCACTGGGTAAACCAGATAATTGGTTTTCCAGTTGGCTAAATGACTCCATCAGCACACTTCGTCTCCTGCACTACCCTCCACAGCCAGAAGCAGCCAATACATCGGCTGGTGTAGGCGGCCAAGCAGGAGTCAACAGGGTCAAGCTTTGCTGTACGCCACATACCGACTCCGGCATCCTTACACTCCTCCATCAAGATATGACCGGTGGCCTTGAAGTCCTTGGTGCCTCTGGAGAATGGATTGCCGCGCCTTATATTCCAGGGAGCATCGTAGTTAACATTGGCGATCTCATGGCTCAGGTATCTGGAGGCAAGTACGTGGCCACCATGCACCGTGTCAGAGCAACCGGAGCGGTGGCTGGAGAGAGTGGTCTGGGTAGGATCAGTGTGCCGTTCTTCTTTGAGCCGGGCGAGAAGTGCCTGGTCAGATCCGTGAACGGCGACGATGAAGGGGTCCGCTATGGCGAGCATGTCCGTGCCAAGATGAGCACCTGGGTTGAGTTTCAGGACGTAGGAGCATAAGCTTGTTTAAAACCACTTGTTATTATTTGGTGTGAGAAGTTCTAAAGACGCAACGCAAGGCAATAACCGATTACTCTCTAAGCATGGTGCTGTACAGTCTAACATCCTTCCAATATTCTATACTCTAAGTATATTCTTGAGAAAAAGGGGAAATGAAGACCAAAAAGAAAGCACAAAAACCACTTTTGATTTCTTTCCTTTTTTTCTCTTCACAGCCTGCTCTTTGTCCTGTTGTCCTTCTTCAACAGATGAGGGCTATTGGGATTGGAGTCGAATACAACCTCGTTGAGAGGGTTCAGCTCGCTTGCCCGATAAAACATATCCTCATATACCTTGCCATCATAACGGCCCAGGCTCGAATCCAGCTGCCAGTCGGGGAACTTCCACGCATCCACCAGTCGCACGGCATGAGGCCGCACCTCCTCGAGCAGCTTCATCACCTGCTTCCTGGCCAGTGCGATCTGCTTGATGGTCGTCGCTGCACTGCTGAAGAACTCGGTTGACTCCTTCTCGAGGGTGTACAGGGCGAACAGCTTGTACAGCTGGTGCATTACGGCCAGCGTTTCCTGGTCCAGCCCTGCCTTTGTGGGTGAGTCGAGGCTGAGTGCGTCCCTGAACGACTTGACGACCATGTACTGTGCATGCGCCGTGCTTAGGCGGTAAAAGTCCACTAGCAGGCTGTTCCAAGGCTGCTTCTCCTCGTCGCGCTTCTTCAGAGCATCGAAGGTCAGGTAGGCCACACGCCATGCGAAGGCATCGACCAGCTCCGTGTCAGAACCGAGCACGTCGAACGCGGCGCCGACATCCTGCCTCTTGAGGAAGTACTTGAGAAAGCGGGTGGTGTCGTTATCGGAAGCCTTGCCAGTCAGGACGGCACGGGCAGATTTGAGCAGATACCGCGCCACTTGTTGGCTCAGCATGAAATTGTCGCCTTCCCAGGTGACGGTGGGCAGATAGTCGGCATAATACGACCCGATGCCCGAGAAGGATGAGTATCCATGACCACCACACGCGCGACGGCAGACCTCCAACCCCTCTGCCGCTATCGTCGACGAGTATGACTTCAGTGCACACGAGGTGCTGTGGAGATCGGCGAGGAGATCACCCCCGGCGTTCAGCTCTTCCGGGCCTGGCCGGCGCTGAGAGTCACTCCCACCTGGTGCGTCTCCTGCTGCCAGACGCTTCTGATTCTCCTCATACAGACTGATCATGTTCCGACCTGTGAAGTGGAGGGCAAACGTCGCAGCCAGCAGAGGCAGAAGACGGTACTGCACCATGGAGTAGTTCAGGACCTGGTTCTCGCCGACCTTGCCCTTGGCGTCGAGATCCTGAAACTGGCGGCGAACAGCACAATACCGGGTTGCGATTGTCACACCACGAGCGAGCACACCACCAGACTCCAACACGATTGTGCTTCGCACATAAGTGAGGGTGCCGTACACGAGCGCCGGTGTGGGGGGTTTGGTGTACTGGCTCGTGTTGGGATCAACACGAGAGAATCGCGCAAGCATGTTGACATGAGGGACCTTGACGTTGTTCAACAACAGGAAGCCGTTGTCCATCTACAGATGTTGGGGGTTTTATTTGTCAGTTCTCGCTCTTGGTCATGACGCTCCGGGGTTCAATCTATGTGCTTACTGTGTTGAAGCCAAATTTTGGACCAATGTCTCCAATGTGAACATCTGGAAGAGGCTCGTGTGTTTTGAAATCTCGGATAGGGACGATAAAGGGGTGAGGACCTAGGACCTTGCCCTTGATGACCAGCTGGGCCATCACGACGGCGTGGTTGGCGACCTTGCCGAGCGTTCCGATCCACCACTTGGAAGCTGTGAGTGCTGGCGAGTGTATCGTGAAAGTCTTGTCTTCAGGGTTCCAGGTTGCGGTGGTCTCGAGGCCCCGTACGTTGGAGCCGTGGCCCAGCTCTGTCTGGGCGTAACACCCGATGATCTCGAACTTTTGTGCCTTCTCCAGGAAGAGCTTGTGCTGCTCCGGCGTGCCTTGCTCTCTGATTGTTGGCATAAACATCTTGTAGTGCATGGCCAATGGAGACGCCTCGCTGATGAGCTGGAGAGCATGCTCGAACTGCTCGGTGGACCACTTGTTCTTCTCCGTAAGCTGCTGGAGACGCTTTCCCCTAGCCAGGGAGCCGAGTATCCTGTCCTCGCGGCCCTGGAAGTAATTCTTGGATTTGTCGAAGACCGGCTCAGCCGAGAGGATCTTGACGAGCTCGTCCCTCTGCTGGAGCGTCGTTTGCGTGAAGAGGAAATCGGCCAGCTGGTCTACGTTCACATTGCTCTTGGCCCGCTCCCCCGACAGGATATCTGTCCCCTGGGGCGCAGCGGGCTGCAACTTCTTGACCCAGTCCGGATTTGGAGGCATCTTGAATCGTTCGCGTGCAGTAATATCGACTGTTTACACACACCAAAGGAAGTGTCAAGGAGAGATGGAAGGACGGTGAACTACAACAGCGCCCAGAAGGAGGCTCGTGGCGACCCAACAGCTGTTAAGGGTCGTTATACAGTAGCTGGAGCTCTGAACGTGCCGAGGTTAATCGACCACGTCGATGACATATCCATTATCCACGCGCCGAGATCCACTTGGCTGATGGCGCGAGTTGTCTCGGGGACATCCATGATAAAGCATACTTAGCACTAATTCATGAGTGAGCCGAAAGTCCCCATGTGATTGGGACGAGTCCAATTTTCTCTTATCCCTCTCTCACATGCCCGATATCTGGGGTTTGGGTGGGCACTCTCGAACCCCCTACCACCAGGCTGTCATCAACACAAGTCAGCTCACGACAGTAGTCGACCGTCAGCAACGGAGGGGCCTCATGTGGTTCATGAGAGGTCACGAGTTGCTTTTGTTTGTGGCTTCAGCCTCGCGCCGATATCGGCACTTTTCACGGGTCTAGTAAACACCCTACCTACCTGCTAACACGGTCGAGGCGCAGACATGAGCGGGAATGTTAGTCAGTTGGTCGTAGGCTTCATTGGGGCTTTGCGAATCAAGGGGTCCGTCCCTAGGGTGTTAAATTGAGGCTTGGCTCGGCCCCGGGTAGACGAATTTCATCCTCGGCACGTTTGTTGGTGAAGGTCAATGTGGAGGAGGACTAGAAAGCCTCTGTCCATCAATGGTTAATACATTAATTAATCACTCTACAGGGTCTGCTTTGGAATATTATTCAGGGATGGTTTTCCAATCTTCTTCAGCTCAGAGAAGCATTTGATTCATAGGCAAGCCTACCATGATCCAAGTAGCAAAAATACTCCCATTGAAGTTATGTCACTTAGCTATGAATTGTGAAATTACGCACTTCACAAGCCATACAACTAAAAAGTAACAGTATGCTCTGAGCGGGAATGGAATGAAGCCTAGGTGTGGCGGGCTGATCTTGCCAAAATCTTTTGGCCTCTGGCTTCTCCCTTCACCTTTTTAATTTGATTTTTATCTGAGCATGCAGACGAGTACACAAGAATGAAGTATCTAGGGTCAAGGGAGGGGTTGGATGAATGAGTAGATTGACAACTCTTTTGTGTTGATATATCCGAGTGAACTTTTGTGGGAGACTGCTTTGTGATATGTAGTAACTCATTACCATCTGACAGAGTTCACAGACTTTAATACATCACTTGCTGGAAGGAGAAGACTCAAATCCAGCCAGAACTTTTGATCATTCACCTTGATTAAATCCCAAGGTCGTGAAGGAGGCTGTGGTGGAGTGGAGTCAACAACAGCTTGACTGAAGGCAGGGGGAGCCTTCACAGTAGCTAAATATCAGCAAAATTTCAAGCAAACTCTGTGAATGTCGTAAAAAGTGAAGTCTCTGACAGAATGGGAGTGGGATTCCGATATTGATAGGATCTAATCGGGGCTATCGATACCTGAGTGAAAACTACATAACAGTGTCGGCTTTTTGCCCAGGTTGTCGACTCTTGAACTTTTCCTTTCTGCACCCTCAACTTCGATCAGCATCTGCAAACCTCAGCCAAGTCAACCATACTGATCATACCAACTCTCCACAACACTCAAGTCAAGATGGAGCTCCTGGTCATCCTCTCCTGGATGCTCATTGCCATGTGCAATGTTGCTGCCCAAGTCGTATGTACCTGAACCTGTCCCTTCATCTCTAACATCTTCAATCCAGCGGCTAACTATTTGAGTGCAGCTTCCTGGTGCCATCCTCTCTTCCGACCAGTACGGAGCCGTCAACACTACCTATGACATCGTCAACATCACCTGGGTCCTTGAGGCCGAGCCTTACATCCCCATGCACCACTACGTCGGTACCGTTCAGGAGGTCGTTGGCCACATCAACGACAACTACCCCAACTATACCTGGCCCGACGTTGATCTTACCAACTACTCCTCTGGCAACATCATGGACACCTCTGTTGAGGAGCGCTCCGAACCCTCCGAGCGTGGCATTGTTCACTGCTGGCGCTTCGACCTGACCACCACCTCGGCCGCCTGGGAGGGCATCGAGTACCTCAACGGCATTCCTGGACAGCCCTCCAACGGCCCTGGACCGGGTGCCTGCGGCCGAGTCTCTTGTGCCGATGACGCTGGCATCTGGTGGTGCAATGACGTGAGTAACAACCCCACACTGATACCCTCCTCCTCCTGTCTTCTGCAACACGTACGGTCTGGATCCGAGCTAATAATCACTGCCCTTTCTCCATATATAGAACTCCGACACCACCCTGATCCTTGGTGGCTTCAACTGGATCGCCAACTACACTACTGCCATCATGCAGCAGTGCCAGTGGATGGGAGGAGAGGACACTATGACGCGTGGCCAGAGCTTCCACCCCACCGAGAACTGGAACGTCATCCTAGGCGGTGCTCACTGCTAGACAGTAGAGGCAGGGACGGGGTTCGATAAACATACGAGGTGGCGCTATCTTCAGGCGCCTCTTAACCTCATTGTCTTGAACACTAGACCGTTGATGATAGTCTGAAGTCGATAGATACATACCACGCTTCTAGACTCTAAATAACAAATGGGTTCACGTAAAAAAAGTGATTCGTCTTATTATCGTGTGATCTGGTCGTGATTGAACTGGTGATAGTTCACATCCTCATCTGGCATTTGTGTGTGGGCAGTATAGATTTGGACCTCCAGCTGGGACGGATTGAAGTCAACAATTAGGGGTTCTCGATGCTTTGGATATAGCGGGAGCAAGACTTCAGCCTACTTTGATGGAAGTCACTTTGGCTCCGCGGTGATTTGCGAGATAATCAACACCAGGGTCTAATTACGCGTCGCCTTTCGATAGTCGTTACTCGTTACCAACATTCAGGTTTGACGCATGTCGAAGAGAGAAAAGTCTTGACGGAATGTATATTTGAAATCTAATTACTAAAGACCTGAATAAAGAAACTAGGCTCCTCACGAGCGTCTTATGAAACACTCTAAACGTGTGAAGGAGGAATAAGGCATCATGCTTCGGGGAAAGACACTCGACATATCAAGATGAGATGGTGGTTATGTAGCCCATCTCAAGGGTATCCTTTCAGTGGTTGTCGACCTTGCCCCTTTTGCTCATGATCCCATAACAGGTATTCGGTGCGACCTCATCAGTAGAAATACACGCTGCCGGGCTCCCGCGAGGCGAGAGTCGATAGCCATAACAGCATCCCCAAATTCTTGCAAGCTAACATCACATACATATGCTATGCGGCCCATACCTTGTCGCGGACTTGATTCCACAAAGAGTGGCTCCAGTTCTCTGGAAGAGTATGTGATATCTGGCACAAGAGGTAGGACATGTCAGCTAAACCCTGTTCAAATACAAGATGGGCCCCTTCTGGAATTATCGTCGAAGAACAAAAGGTTGCGAGTGATGTTGTGCGAGTGATGTTGGGCGAGCTATGGAAAACTAACCCTGGACAGATGAAGCTGCCAGTTGTTTGGACGCGGCCCTCTCTTGACTGTGAAGGGCACATCATTGTCGCCGTTGAGATAGCATCCAGGAAGACCTTCAAGTTCTGGGCGATCCGGAAGATCCGGCAGGTAGAGGACGAACTCGCGTGCCTTGGCACGCGACAGCTGCCTGAAGAACGCCTTCTCGTTGACACGCTTGTGCCAGGGCCGGAGGTCTTCGGAGTCAAGACGGATATGGAGCGAGCGAAGAGATGGCAGCATGGATAGACGGCGGCACAGATCCTCCCACGGGTTCTTCTTGGACGTGACACTTAAACCGCTGATATGTGGCTGCAGTTCACCATCCGGCCCTGGAAAGTACAACTCGGTGATCAAGGGCTTGACCCGCAAGCTGATGTCGATGTTGCGGATGTTTCGACTTGATGTATGTTTAACGAGGAAGTCTCGGGCGACGACGATGTCCGTAAAGCAGAAGGTAAGAACGGTCTCTAGCTCGTCGACACTCTCAAGATACCTAGCAAGTACATCAGTTAAATGTCTTCCGTCTTCCTGCAGTGAATGACAACATGACAGCGACAGTGGCGGACATGACATACATTTGCTTGCAAACGAGAAGAGGCGCGGGAACATGTGTTCGTATTCTGACGTGTCTAGTCGGCGAAATCCTGCGTCGATCTACTTTGGACAGCGTAGTGGCTGTCGCCTCTGCGCATCCCCAGTGTGCGTTCCACGGGGAGCGCAGTCGATTCTCCCAGAGCAGGGCGTCTTCTCCTCGAGACGCCTGGAATTTCGCATACCGTACGTCGTCTTCACCCGAGTGGGTACTGCAGGGGAAGACTGGGACGACCTGGTTGCCGAACGAGTGGACGTGCCATCTTGTGTCGTATAGATTCCAGAGGTGTTGGTAGATCTTCTGGCGGATCTCGCAGGGCAAGTTGTCGAAGAAGGGTGACGAGGTCTGAGGCTGCGCCGTGGCGGCGAGGGAGTCTCTGAGCCGAGACATCCTCAGCAGTAGAGGACGCGTGTGTGGACGCGGAACCAATCGGTATTATTTAAATAGGACAAATCTTCTTTCTGGTCGTTTCCTTTTTTTCTCTCTTTTGCTTCTTTGGAAACTAGGTGGACCCGAATAACTTGCCACGCTCGATAAAGAAGTTGTTGTTGGTAGGCTGTCGACCTGGCTTCCGTGTACGCCCAGGCCGTGTAGATCGTCAAGCACCAAAGAAACAGGATGACGTTGATCTTCAATATATCAGCGGCGAAGAAGATGAAGAAGAAGGGAGGGGGGCTTTCGGGTTTAAGCCACTTGTCCTCCAACAGGCGAGCGAATTACCTTCCATCGGGCTTTGCTCTGTGGGTAAGCTCAATAAGGCAGTGCTGCCTGACAATCACTTTCGAAGTTCTGTATACTTTTTGCTGACCCCCTCCCCCCAATCCCTCCTCTGCAAAAAAGGCATGACGTCCGGTTCGTTGAACCCTGAAAAATTGTCTCCGCATTTTGTAGCGCCCTCTTGAACGGGTGGCAGCTTGGCAGGCGTTGGTGTGCCCCGTATTGGTGTGACGATGGTATTGTAAGTACTCTTGGTACTGTATTTGTATTACAAAGTACTTGTAGTGGCAGCCTTTTGGACGTCCCCTGGCGGCCACGACGGGATGCGACTTTCCATCTTTGTACGCTGCCCTTGACTCAGGGTCGTCGAGCTAATAAGACTCCCTTTCCCTCTGTCCCCCCCGGGGGGGGGGGGGAGGCATTGATGTTTTCTCGTGTGTTTCAGTACTCCTCGAAGACTGGCGCCGCCTTGCGTGACCTGTGCCAAGAGAATCGCCTCATTCACTCATTACCATCGACGTTGTTGCCATTCAGTATCATGTTGCTTGTACAATAGGACAGTACATACAATGCGCCCCCGTCAGCCAGTCTTGCCAATTTCATTTTGATACCATAGTAAGCTTTGGTGACATAGAGGAACATAGAACAAACTGTTCGTTTAATGGTTCATGGATACATGTTGCTCCGCGGTGGGGTTGGACAGCCGTGTGCTGGGGCGCTTGGCTGGGACAAACCCTCTCTCTTCGGGATCTGGTCGATTGATCGACACTGTTCCACCCTGGTGATTCGAGTCATGATTCAACTCGGTGGAGCATATTCTCTCACTGCACACTCTCGGCTGCTACCATAAATTCGTATTGGTATGTCTGCTGTGTATGTGTGGAATGTTCTCGAGAAAATTTCATTGCCTGATTTTTTAGGGGAAATAATCCACAAAAATTTCACGTAAACACGATGCCACCATCGACGACCTGTGTCTGTGCTGTGATGAAGTCGCTATTCGGGCTGGCAAGGAACGAGACCAGGTTGGCCACGTCTTCTGGCACACTCACCCTCCGCATCAGCGTCAACTCCACATACTTATTCATCATGTCGCCCTTTCTGACCGTCTTGTCGTCCTTCATCGCCGCCAGCCCTTCGTCAATCTTATCCCACATTGCCGTGCCCACAATTCCTGGAGCGTATGCGTTGACTGTAATGTTGTGATCCGCTAGTTCCATCGCATATGCCTGTGTGAGGCCACGCACAGCCCATTTCGCTGCGCTGTAGTGTCCTAGCAAGGCAAAAGGCTTGAATGCTACAATGGATGCTGCGCCGATAATCTTGCCTGGGGCGTTAGGCTTGCATGTTCCCTGCTCGATCATCTGGAGAGCTGCTTCGGCATAGCAGTTGTGCACGCCCATTAGGTTCACTGCCAACATGCGGGTGAAATCTTCTTCCGAGAGGTCCAGAAGTCGCTTGACCTGTACAATACCGGCGTTGGCGATCCTGACGGACGTTGTCAGCCGACCAAAGGAAACTCACTCGTTCGTGGGAAAGACGGGGAGACATCGGTAACAAGTGTGATTACATTGTGTGAAGTGGACCCAACTCTTTGACGCTTTTCTGTACCATCTCCTTGACCTCCCCTCGCTTGCTGACGTCTGCAATGGCAGAACAGCTCTTTCGGCCCATGGATCGGATCTCCTTCACGGCCTCATCGCATTGCTCTGCGTTCGAAGGAACATCATTAATGCAAACATTGTATCCGTCAGAGGCCAGGCGCAGGGCGATGGCCTTTCCAATGCCTCTTGCTGAACCTGTCACGAGGACACTTTTGCCATCTGTCAAGTTTCGCGACGCGGAACCAGGCGCACTCTGGCTCACAAACCGAGCCGCCGAGAGCCTCTGCCAGCTCTGGCCCCTCGTCGGCCTTGGTAGAACGCTGGGTCTCAGGAACAACTTCATCGTGCGAGATTGGAAGCAAAGAATACAATAAGAATTCAAGTAGCTCGGCTGGAATGTAGCCACCCCCTCCCCAACGACCGGCATGAAGAGGCAGGCCTTTTATGTACGCACGTCTCCCCCGCACGCGGAACGTCTTGGTCTAGCATCGGGATACTGTATCGGTTAAATTTATATTGTACTGGAAGTTGGAGGTTGCAAGATGCGCACCCCGCCCCATGCTGCCGAGGATCGCTTCCTCTTTCTGCCCATGTCCCCTCCCAGGTTCCGAAAGAGAAGCCATGGACATTCTTGTGAGGTACTGCCTAGGTATTGGCCAAAATACGAACCCAGAAATACTTGGTCACGAACAGGCGACGCAATGAACAACGTTACAAGCCCATGCCTATGGAGGTGTGGACTAATCAGTGAATGTTTAGCCAAACGTCCACCATCATCTCTATCTACAGGTGTCTAAGATCTCTAAGTCTATCTGTGTTGACCAGAACCTGACATGATGCCTCCTGGTTTCGACTCACCATCCTAACACACGGCCCTAGACTCTTTCCTAGCACCAGTTTCCTTGGAAGGATCCAACCATCACAGTTTACTATCCTTCCAAACCGGCTTTCGTCTCTCAACAAATGCCACTACACCCTCGACGAGATTCTCGCCCCCATCCATCCGTCCATACATGCCCCTCTCCAGCAAGTCCGTCCCGACCTCGGGCCCCAGAGGCTCCCACCCAAGCCTGAGACCCTCACGGCTCACAATAACAGAATCAGGACTGTTTTCAGCCATCTCTGCCGCCCACCTCAAGGCCTCCGCCAACACCCCCCCTTCTTGGGCTGGCACCACCTTGTTCACCACCCCCCACCTCTCCAGCTCTCTCGCAGAATAGTGCCTCCCCAAGAGCACCATCTCAGCCGCCCGCTGCCTCCCAACAGTCCTGACAAGTCTCGGCAAAGCGCCGGCGAGGGCAATCACGCCCCTCTTGACCTCGGGCAGGCCAAATACGGCGTCCTCGCTCGCAAGGATCATGTCGCAGTTCAGTGCGACCTCCATACCACCGCCCAGACAGAGGCCATTCACGGCCGCAATGACAGGTTTTTTCCCGCCACGGTTGCTCAACCCCGCGAATCCCGAGGCCACCCGCATCTTGCCGCCGCTCTGCACATCACTTGCCGTCCTAGCTGCGGCCGCCGAGGCAGCCTCGTTCCGGACAGACCACTCCTTCAGGTCGGCGCCCGCACAGAACGCACGGCCCGTCCCCGTCAGGACCGCACAACGTAGCGAGGTCTGGGCGTCGTACCAGCGCCACAGGGCATCAAACAGCGGGTGGGATGTGGTGGGGATCGCATTGAGCTGTTTGGGCCGGTTGAGGGTGACAAGGAGGGTTTGTGGGGTGGGAAATGTGACGAGGGTGTCTGGCACAGCCGGAGGGGGCGAGGTGAGAGCCTGGGGGAGGGTCATTCTCGTGGTTGGTGAGAAGCAGAAGAGAGAGACAAAGATAGAGATGGAGACGCAGCAGAAAAGGGCCTTGGTCTAGTAAAGAAACAGTCGTGATCAGGATGGTTTGACTGACATTGGAAGGAAGGAGAAGCATAAATTTGGTTCCAGGACTGTAGTTACCTCGGCATGCTCGGCTCCAGGCGTGAACCAGGAGGGGGGGCAGGCTACAGGGGGTACCTGCAGGGGTTCCCCGCAGACGGCAACTCCCACTAAACGAACTACCTTACGCCAAAGTTTACTGTACTGTAGGTGCTATGCACGCTGTAGTACAGTGGTGATGGGACTGTACTGATCCATCCGTCAGTACAAGTACTTTTCAAGTACTCACAGAGCAAAGCAAACAAACACCTGCGCCATCATCACTCGCAATTCACACTGGCTGCGATCCTTGTGCAGACGTTATGCTTCCTACATACAAAGGCAATCATAATCTCAATCTGCTGTATTACAGTCTCGTATGGAAATTTCCACCTTAAGGATATTGCGCATTCAGACCCATCCGCATCTTTGCACCAGCGCCATCAGCCTGATTCAGAGAGGGAACCATCCCGCAGACCGCCCCTCTGTATAAAAAGAAAACATGGCATGGTCCTCAACGCAGGCTCCTGGTATGGCTCTGCTTGCGTGCTCTTGTTTCCTTTTCCATTAACTCTTCCCTTGTTTCCTTTCTTTCTTCGTATTGTTTATTCCTTTGTCGTCCAGGTAGTCTTCGTACCCCTCCCAGTTTGCCATGGTTGACTCCTAGAATTTGTTTGCATGCAACCCATATTTAGTGCATGAGGTTGAGATGCGACTAAGATGGTGGATGTGCAGTCCTTCTTGTCTCCCCAAGGTAGCACCAGTAGAGTAGACAGCCGGCATCCGAGTGTTGAGCCATCTTGTAATTCGTGTTGGCGCTGTTCTGATGTACAAACTAGGCCGGTAGCCCCCTCTTCTCGCTCTCGGTAAAGAAGATGACCATCCTCCACAGCTTCTTGACGAGATCGATTGCATCGTCTTCGAGCGGGCCCTCAAGCTCCTCGGCCAGCTCTGCGGGCTTAGCATGCTTGCGTAGGTGCTCCTCGACAACGTCCACCAGCAGCTGCTCCTGTACACCTAGATACTCAACCACCTTCTTCTCAATAAAAGGCCGCAGTTTTTCTGTGATGATCGAATCCTCGAGGTAGTCCCACTTGACATCCCACGCCCAGAGGCCATCCTGTGTGGCGGGAATCTCCTGTGCCAGGCTCTTGACCGCGTTCTGGATCTCCTCCTCGGTCATGGCCTTGGCATCGGCGATCGGCTCGAACTTGATCGGTACCAGCTGCCGTTTTGTCGTCTGTTCCTGTTCCTCGTCGTCGAGCAGACCTTCCACCTCGGCCATGGTCCTGCGCTGAGGACCCGACCGAGCCTGTGCCTTCTGGGCAGCAGCACCAAGAGACAGCGTAAAGCGCGCAGGCGCAGCAGCGGTAGCGGCCTGCCTCTGCTCCATCTCCTGGGCCTGTTGGTTGAGGAACGAGTCAGCCATGTCCCTAGCCTGCTCCATCTCGGCTGCTTCCCTGCGCCGCTGGGACTCCTCTGCTCTCCGGTCCGCCTCATCGCGTCCCTCCTCCTCGCCACGGTCTTGTGCTCGCTTCCTGGCCCAGCCTGCACGATCGCGGTAGTAGGGGTGCGACTTGCGGCTCGCCTCTTTCTCGTCATCCCAGTTCTTCTCGCGCTCAAACTGCTCCTCTTTGCGCCGGGCCAGGCTGTCGTTCTCGGCCTTCTCCCGCTCCGTCTCGCGTTCCAGAGCAGCAGCTCGCTGGCGTTCTCTATTAACCCACTTGCGCTCTGCCTCCAGGTACAGCTTGTCGTCCTCGGCCTTCTGTCTCGACAGCTCCCGCTGGTGGAGCTCCTCGTCGCTCGCGTCCGTGTCTTCACCATCGCGCATGTCACCATTCGCACCGTTGACAAACGCCACGCCACGACCCCCTGCGCCACGTGGACCGGAGGGGGCGTTGGGCACACCTCGCGGGCCGAGGGGGATCGAGTTTGCGCCCGGCGGCGGGGAGTCCAGACGAGACGGGCGCGCACCATTTCGCCGGCGCTCCAACTCTTCCATCTCCTCTTCGCGCCGCAACCGCTCCAGATCTCTCCGGTTGCTGCGCTCTCGGAAGGCTGCGATTTCCTGCGCGACGACCTCCCTCATCTCCGCCGGGATGTCTGCCAATTCGTCCTCCTGCGCTAGTGGAATGTTGATCACCTCGACGTTCTCGCCATTTGTGTTTGTTCCATCGCCCATGGTGACGTTCCCGTCCCCGTCTTGGGCCTTGTGTAGGCGTGGGTAGAAGAGATCGCGCACAGCCTGCTTGAGAGAAACTCTGGCGGCTTCCATTCGCTCCTGCTTGCCGCTGTTGTCGGTTAAATTTTCCTCCCACGTCGCTAGGTACTTGGTCGTGCTCTCGTCGACGGCGATTTGTAGTTTGACCTTGTCGATACCGTGACTGTCGCCTTCGCCGTCGCCTTCGCCTTCACCTTCGCCTTCGCTGTCAGGGATGGGGCTGTCCGTGGGCTCTTGCTTGTTGACTGGCAGCTCGACGTCCTTGAGGAGCTCGACGGCGACAGAGAGGGATTCGGTATCATCGTACTGCGCGAAGCCAAAAGTCTCACCCTTGTGGTCTGTGAGATTAGACTTGGCCGAGTCCCAGCGGCGTAACCTGCCCACCAGGTTTAGAAATTTCTCGATCCCTTCATCGCCGCCCAGGCTAGCCGGTACCTTGTGCAGGAAGATGGTGCGCAGCCGCTCTTCTTGTGTCGGTGGTTGAAGTGCCTGCATGCTCTCTCTAACAGCTGCGCGCGACTGTTCAATATTGCGCTCGGCACCGAGGCCAGGCCGGCTCCCACCCGCCGATAGAGGCGCATCGCTCTCCTTGCGGCCAGGACCTGGTGCTGCTGCTGCTGCTGCTGCTGCTGCTGCTGCTGCTGCCGCCGCCGCCGATGGCTTGGGAGGCAGGCCGCTCGCGCCGAGGCGAATCACGGGGGCATTGAAGTTGATGTTGGGCAGGTTCGGGGGCGGCTGGAAGGAGGCGGACAGTCCACTTGGTCGATTAGCTTGTGTGGCAGAATTGGCTTGCTGGACACCTGGAGGAGGTGCCAATCCAGGGGCAGAGGACATGCCTGGTGGAGGAGCTATACATGCAGGTTGTCAGCAGGCTGGGGTCGTCATCATCACAACAGACGATAAGAAAAGAGAGCTGTCTGTTACCTAGACCTGGCGGAGGGGCCATTCCAGGCGCGCCGCTGGAGCCGGGAAAGCCACCGAAGGAGGGAGGTGGCCCATATGGATTACCTGGCGCTGTATTCCTCGCGGTCGGTCAGCAAATCATGGTCAGGTCAAACGCTCTCTTCTTTTCTTCTTCTTTCAGAATGCCACCGACCTCCGTATGGATTGTACGCCATGGTTGTGCTGCGCTGGTCCTTTGCCTGTTTTCGACCTTCACCTTGACCTGAATTCTGGACCACGTTCAGGTTCTTCTGCACGGTGACAATGGTTGTCCCGAGATGATTCGTTTACCCAGCTACAATAGCTGGCGGCTGATGTATTCGTTCTCGAAGAAGACGCCCTTCGAGGTGAGGTCTGGCTGAAGTTGGGCGGTTGGCAGCTGCAGAGGCAAAGGCAGGGTTGAAGTTTGTTTGTTGCGCCGCCGCCGCCGAGGACTTTTTGGAGAACGGAGCCAGGCCCATTGCGGCTCAAGGGCTCCCCTGTCCCCTGTAATAGCTGCTACTATGGTACATACAGCGCCTGCAGCAGGCTAAACAGAGAAGCCTGGGGGCTTCGGACAGGGGCAGGTAATTTGGTTACCGGGGTAGTGTGCCTAAAACCAGTGCATATATCTATTCGCACGAGCAAAAAGTTGTTAGCTGGGAATTAGTACGTCGAGCTCTCTTTCCTACTGTCTGTATCGACATCACCACACCTCCACTCGCCACCGCCTCAACACCCGTTGCAGGAGAACCTCGGGGTGGGCCAATGGTCGCGGAGCAAAACTTCTACTGTTCGTGTAACGCCTGCTTGTACCTGTCAACGACATTCACACGCATACTCACTCGACCAGCAGAAGATGGAGCTGCGATCATATCAGACCGCAGTCGTCATGGGACGCGCCGCCTCGCGATGGGCCACGTCGACTGCGTTGCCAACAACCTCAACACCGCTCTCGATCTGCGGCCCTGCGTCCCATCGATACTTCTCAGCCACTCGGCAGCGATCTCAAGAAGCAGACGCACCTGCTCCCCCACCAACGACCGCCTCCTCCATGGCCAACATGGCCTCGTACATGAGGCAGCATGAACAGCAGCAGAAGCAGCAACAACAACAACAAAATGGTGCTTCAGGGACAGGAAGCCGTACCTCTTTCGCCAATCGCTCCATCTTTGAGCCTAGCGCCACGTCCTCAGCAGCCTCGGGCTCCTCCCTCCTCAACCCCTGGGTCGCCCCCCGCTCCAACACAAGCGCCCTCCCCCGCTCCTCTCAGAGTGTCGTCGACAACAACATGGACGGTCTCGGCCTCTCCTCCTACACCTCCCCAACCGTCGGGGACTTCCTCAACAACCGGCAACACTTGGGCCACGAAAAACCCGCGGATGTCAAATACCGACTGCGACCCGTTATTGGGCGCACCGTGGAATTACAAAACGGCATTGACGTCGCGCGGGGGCTCGCGATTCTCAACATGAAGTGCTCGCTCAACCGTGTGCGTGCTGATCAGACTAAGCAGCGGTTCCATGAACGGGGCGGGCTCAAGAGGAAGAGGCTGAGGAGAGAGAGGTGGCGAGCAAGATTTAAGGAGGGCTTCAAGGCAACGTGTTCACGAGTGAGGATCCTGGCCAAGCAGGGCTGGTAGATGCTGAAGCGTCCAACTTGTCCGCAAGTGTGCTCCACGGCATGTTCCTGGGATGTTGTGTTCATTGATAGGGCGGCATGATCTCCTGACCAAGGTCATGATTACCTCGGCGCATACATAAACCCGTACAATACACATAGACCGGGGAACAGTCAATGATAGATCTCGCTTTTACTCAGCAGGAATCGAATTCTCGTATTCAAAAGTCAATTTCGTATATCTGTCATGCGTGTGTGGATTCGAGCCTGCTGTAGATGCAATCCACTATCTTCTCTACATTGGGACCCGTTTTTGGAGTAAGAAAGAAAGCTTAGAGAAGGTTTATAGAGTACTATCATAACCCCCCCACCCCCCCTCTCTTCATTTGATAACATGTTGCTGTTCCGTCGCCTTTGACCGTGGTAGGCAGACACTTATCGGATCCTTCATTGCGTCATTTGAGGAGGGAAATGACGGTTTACGTGGCCAGCATGAAGGCCTGAGATCTAGAATACGCTCTTGGGTATAGCACTTACGGCGGACTCTAAAAATCATATGTTAAACAATGAGATTTGCGGTGTAAACACACACAAACACACACACACACAAATATTATATATATATAAGATGAGTAAAACCTAGCCAGCCCTTTCCTGTGCCTTGATTCTGGGCGATGGTGAAGGGAAATGGTCTTCCATTTGTGTGTTCCATATCGTACTTATCCTAGCAGTAATGTATCAGCACGTGAATGGAGGCTATTTACTTTTATTTGCTGTTGATTTGCAAATGTTCTGCATACCTTGACAACGTCGACAATCATGACCGTGGGTACGGCACCAACATGCATGTCACCGCGACCTGCGATGACAGTTTTCAACAGTGCCCCCCCCCATTGAGAAACTCAACTGCTGGAATAGGCGGGCTTTCGTCCGTAGATAACATAGACTAAGGTAATGACCGTCAGCTAAGGAAGGAGGCGAACTTTCTCCCGGCTGAAAAATGCGCTGACTTGCGACTATGAAAGTGACTGAAGGGGACCAGGTGTGTAACTGACGAGGGTGGTAAACACGCATATCTTTCGATGTGACGTCCTCGCGAATTTGTTGTTGGAACGCGGGGATATTCTCGATAGGGATCCCGGCGGACTGGAGCAGCTTGGTAATGCTCCCTGGGAACTTGAGCATGTTAAGACAATCTGCAAACCATGATTAGCATAAGCTTGGCAGCGTCATAAGGTGAGTCGAGATTGAGGTGGGTTCGTATAAAGGAGTTTGAACCACTGGCATGGTCGAGAAGGAAAAGTGAGCTCTGGAGAGGGACAGAAGACCTACACCACTTTCCAATCCTCTGGTCTTTGGGGTCAACCGGCCACCCGTTGACAGGAGATAAGAATTGCTTTTCGACGACATCGACGAAACCAGCCTCGATCATCCAGGCCTTGAACATCTTTGCTGCATTGAAATCCCTCCCCATCTTATAGCCCGCATGAAGGGAGTAGTGGAAAGATTGTAGCAGTGCCGATCGGTTGAGAACCTCCCCCGCCGCCGCATCCGACGGGATCAATTCAAAGACACTCTCGTGGAACTCAGCCCCTGAGATTCCCCATTAGCTCAGTCAGCGCGACGCTTTGGTGAACGGTAGCATAAGGGTCACAGCCGAGAGAGAGACGACTTACACCCTCCGGGTTTGAGATGCTCAAATACCCTGGCGATCATGCCCTTGAAGTCGTTGAAGCAAGTGAGCATCAACCGCCAGTGGATATAGTCAAACTGTTTGTCGAAAACCCACTGCTCCTCACTATCCTCCCGCTCGAATGTACAGTTGGGAGGTATGCCATCCTTTGGTTGAATCAGACTAAGATCCGTCCCGATGACGCTGGTCTGCGGATGTTGCTTCGCAAATTCGATGGCCCAGATGCCTGTTCCGGTCCCAATATCCAGGGCATCGATGGGCTTTCTGATCGGCGCGATGTATAGCCTGTTACCCAGAAGGAGCTTCCACCAGTGGTGCTGAAGGTCTAACGAGGAATGATTTAGTTTCAGAGGGTCCGCACACAGTCAGTCATACATTATTATAGTGGGAAATGTCGCACCTAGACGATCTTGCTCGTCCTACACCTGCATGTCAGCTCATTGCCTGATCACTTATCCGCTCGTCTGGAGAGGAGGGGTCATTGCGCACACCGTCGTTGGGCAGAAGATACTCTTAGGAGGCGGGTTACAACAAGTTAGCGACAGGCAACAGAATACCATCATTGCTAGCCTCGAAAAACTCACTTCCCTCCCGATAGGCATTGTATAGCCTGCCGTATTCCTCCACCGAGAGCGTATCTGGGATCGTGGAGCCACTGTTCTGCCGATCAACACTCAAGACTGCCCTCTGACTGGATACGACATTGTTTCAGGGGGACGCACGTCGGCTCACGCAGAGAGCTCTTCCCTGAGCCTACTGATGTCCCGGAGTGATGGGACTGCTGGGACTGATGGGACTGATGGGACTGATGGGACTGATAGGACTGGTGGGACTGGTGGGACTGGTGGGAGTGGTGGGATGGTGCTGGCGACGTCGCGTCCATGACGCCTTATGTCATGCGAAGGAGCTACGGATAGAGAAGTGAATCTGATCAAAAAATGCGAAATTGCGGGCGCTCTGGATGGTAGAATGTGCAGAAGCAACAGTGGTGCTCCTACTTTCTCTGGCGAGTGAGATGTCGTCGGCAGTCAAGAGGCCCTTCGCCCGTTTCGCCGAGGCCAACGTCCCCGCTGCCGCTTGGACGGTGCAAAACGCTCGGATCGCGGATCTACACATCCGTACAGACACACTACCGCAATAGTGTCCTTCTTGAATAGGCCAACGAGATTGGCGGGATGTGTGGACAGGGACCCAGAAGGTTCCGTCTGGGCCGGCGTGCAGACCGCCCCCGCCCCCCCTGCGATCCAACAGCAGATTAAAGCATGGGGCTGACCAGGGTTGCCGAGGAAGTGTTTTGTGGGTCTAGCCACCAGTCGGATCAGCGTGCAGAAAGCGTCTGCCATGATAACCTGTGTGAGTCTAACTTCTAGCCCCGTGACTTGCAGCTTAGAAAATATATGGTCACTTTGCGTGCACTTCCCAATTGTTCCGGCTAGAAGCGTTCAAATTGCCCGGCCGAACCATTTATGAATTGTGATTGAGCACTCCTCTTACACTGATAACCATAGGCTAGACCCAATGTGGCGTGCTGAATGCCAGCCATCTGATCTGTGGGACTACCAGACAGGTTTTAGTCACACAAGGGCAAGACAAAGACTGAGTACATGTTGAGACCACAAGAAGGATGCGTTCCCCCGGGTTGGCTATGGCTAAATCCCACTGCTGACACATCATTCGCGCTCGAACGCGCCTCGGACAGGCGTCGTCGGTGGGCTTGTCTTGATCTTGGGCCGACTCTTGAAGATAGACTCGTAATCCGCGCCAGCTGAATCGGCTTCTTTTGCTATTAATTCCTCCAGCACGACCGTTGAGTTGGTGTCCCCTGCTGCACCGTCGCCCTCATCTACCAGATCGAAATAATTCTGCCGGGCGATCGACCCAGTCCTCTGCCTGACCGCGCGCTTCTCTAAACGCTGTCGTTCGAGCCGCGCTCTCGCTTCCGCTGCTTCGAAGTTGGCCATCGATCTGCGTGTGCGTGCAACGAGGTCCTCTTCCTCTGCAGCCACATCCTCTGGGGCTTCTGCTAGTCGAGGTGCCTCTGCATACTCAGGGATGGTGGTAGGCGGAGCCGGCTTTCTTTTCGTCGGCGACCGAGAAGTAGTAGTCGCCCGCCTGCTTGGGCGTGTCGGTGAGTGATTTACGATCTCATCTTCATCGTCCAGCCCAGCGCTTCCTCCACGCACCATCGACAGGCGGGTCCGGTCTGCGAGGGAGAGGGTGTGGCGTGGTCTGGGCTGTTTGACTGGCGAAGGTGAGGCGGCACTCATAGACGCTAAGATCTGGTCTGCCTGCTGCTGTGCGGGACAAGGTAGGAGCTCTTCGGGCGACTGCATACGGCGGGGTGGTGAGTTGTGAGGCCCCGACGACGATAGCGAAGGCGAAATGCTTCTCGTCGATGTGCGGGTAAGTAACGACGATGAATCTTGTACTTGACGTCTTGGTGGTAAGGAGCGAGGAGGCGGTGCATCCAACTCGAAGAATTGTCGAGACATGGGGGACTCTGTAGGAAATATCTCGGTCGCCTCAGATTTTGGCCGGAAAGCGGGCATGCTAGATAACGGTTGCGGTAATTTTGGCCTTGACGGCCTTTGGGGATGCGTGATCAGGCCCGTACCTGTCTCAGTAGATTCCTCCACTGCTTGTCGTGATGAAAAGCTCAGAGGCTCGCCCGGTAGCGCTGCGGGTATCTCTGGTGGCTCGTCTTCGAGTTCGCTCAGCTCAGAGACAGGCTCGTCTCCCTCTTTCTGGCGGTCGGGTGCCGGAGCCTCTTGCACGAGGTTCCTCCGCGGCTGCCAGCGGTCATTCAAGGTGCTAGAAATGCGGGGCCTTGGTTTCTTGGTGGCATTTGAGAGTTCCGTCTCCATACTTTGAAGGAAACTGTTATAATCGTGACCGACCCTGGCCGCCTTGCCGGTTATCAGCTTCCGAGGACCCGTCCGGTCGAGCTGAAGAGATTCGTGTAACCCGAAGGCAAGATCGATGCCCTTCTGACGATTGAGCTCCCTGGAATCATCACCCCGAGACTGGTCGGTATTGTAACCGAACATGTCGCCACTAAGCCTTTGCCACCTGCTGAGCCTTTCCCTTTGAGCGCGTACTCGGCTGTCAAGCTGGTCAACCAGCCGGCTACCCTGACCGTCGAGCTCGTGGAGGCGACCCGACCGTGTGCGACTCCAGACGCGGGCAAAAGGCATATTCAAGAAGTTGTCCCTATAAGTACTCGGATCGCCGGACATCAGAGCCTCTTGCCACTGTCCATCTCCTGCCCAGCTATTCCTCACAGCGCGACAAATTCCTGACTCGTCATCTCCTGGACGATTCACGACGTGACGCCGGTCCCGAACAGAATGCCGCCGGTTCAAGATGCTTTGCTCTTTCATGTCAAGCAGTTTTGCTAGGCTCTTGTATTGGATCCGGGAGGCTGCCTGTTGATCTAGCTTTCTCCTCAGAGACACCTTGTGCGCCAGTATCAGGATGTCGAGCTCGGCTCGCTCCCTCCGCAGACCACGATTCTCAAGAGCCAGGGTGTGCGCGATGGCAGGAGATGTGTTGCTATTGAGCGTCTGTTGGCCGACCACCTTCTTCAAGACTGCAGAGGAGAGGACGGCGAGGACCTCCTCCAGCCTCTCGCCCTTGCACTCGTCCAACATTGTCTTTCGTAGTATGGCATCTCGGCCCAATACGCCGTTCTTCTTGAGCTGTTCGAGACATCGGAGTAGGGCGGCCCGTAGATTTGTGGACTGCAGTTGATCGAGGGGTGGGAAGAATGGTTTCAGTTTCTGGATTCAAGACACATTAGCACGCAGAATGGCCCCGTTGTCAAGTCATGCAGACAAACATTTCTGGCCTCGTCCTGGTCCCAGAGGACGAAGAGCTGGTACAGAGCCCACTCAACGCACTGGATCCTCTTCTTCTGGCCCTGCGCGGCATCCTTTGTAGAGGTAAATGTCGAGGCATTGATATCAGGCCAGTCAGGTAAAAGATCAAGATCCAGCAGGTGTAGGTTCGTCAGGAAGAGTGAAACATTGGGAGCTGTTGAGTTGAATTGATGCTGGGGGGTGCTCAGGCCGGCGACGTTTGCGGCCGGAACACGTGTTGGTCCAGCGCGAGACGCAAAGGAACCTTGGTGATGTGTGGTGGCCATGACGGTCTCGATATCATTGTGGCAGAGTCAATATCAAGAGCATGCTGAGGGTGGTGAGTGGGTGTCCTTGTCGTGTGATGGCGACAGCAAGGGCAGGTTGCGACCAAGGTGGAACATAGCGTGCCGAGTGCTGTAGTTACAACCAGCCATGTAAACAAAACCAACCCATAGGGGGCGGATGGGTGCCCCTAAAGGGCAGGTGGGGGGCCTATCCTACAGTGCCTACTAGGGCCCTCCCTAGCATATCCCTGGATCCCTGCACCAGCTTAGAACCCAAATCGAAACGCGTGATGTCACGTCTTTTACTGTAGAGAGAGGCTTTCCTTGTGGATATGTTCGTAATCGTTATCGGTTTCAAACACGAGGCCCTTTATCATCATCGATGTTCCGCTCTACCGCTTGTAAAAAGTGCTCGTTGATCTCCTACCCAACGTCACGGTTTCTTGGTGTTGACACACAATAATTGCCTTGGCCATGGCCGGCCTCCGGGACTCTCGTCATGGGCATCTTCCACGATAAAGCCCTTGGGCAGGAGGCCGTTGGCTTGTATTCTCACCGAGAGAGGAAGGGCAAGATAGAGGGAGAAGAGAGGAGAGTAAAGTTCGTGTGCCATTCAAACGCCTGCTTATTCCACGTCGACCACCCCTCCTGAGCTCAATGCTCTCTTGACAGCTTCAGCCACCCTCACAGCAGCCAGCCCATCTTCTCCAGTGCATGCTGGCTGGCGCTCGCCCCTGAGCACACCCACTACGTTGGCGACTTGTAGCTCAAATGGCACCTTTTCTCTCTCTTCTTCTGACAATAAGTCCTCCAAACTCTCCGTGACCTCTGTCACTTGGCTGTGCCATGACTTCTCCTGTCCGTCACCGTAGAAGGATCTTTTCAGCTCTGGAAAGCTAAGAGTCCCTGCTGTGCCAAAGATTCGATAAGCGTCCCGGCCTGTCTGTGGTATCAGTGGGTTCTCTCCAGTGCCCATCTCGAACGAGTGCGGACTGACTACCGCATCGCTCAGCACAAAGGTACCAACCACTCCGTTGTCAAAGTGTAAAAGGATGGCACCACCCTCCTCCGCATCATAGCCACGCCGTTTCGGTGCTTCAAAGGCAGCCACACGCTTGACCTTGCTGTCCAGGAGATAGTGAAGTACATCAATATCATGGATCAGGTTGATCATCACGGGTCCACCCGCCTCACGGGTGCGATGCCATTCCGTAGGTTCATCAAAGTACGCCTGGGGCTTTTGCAGCGCCCACAATCCAGACACCGCCGTGATGAGGCCGAGCGACTGCTCCTCGCTGGCCAGTATGCGCTTCGCGGCGACCACGTACGGGTTGAAGCGCCTGTGGTGGCCCGTCAGGAGGTGCAGGTCTTTTGTGGCGGCGTGCGCAATGAGGGCCTGTCCGCTGACGCTGTCGGTTGACAAGGGCTTCTCGCAGAGGACATGAATACCCGCCGAGAGGAGTTGGGTTGATAGGTCGGCGTGCGTGTCGTTCGGTGAGCATACGATGGCGACATCTGGTTTGCTCATGGACGATTGAACCATGGCCTGCACCGAGGGATAATACCTAGTCCCCAGCCGTATAGCTGTCTGGATTGCAGTCGGGCTAGGATCGACGATGCAGGCCAAGGAGGCATCCGGGTTCTTCTTGACAGCCGATGCATGACGGGGCCCTATGGCGCCAGCACCGATGACAGCGATCCTAACAGGTTGGCGTGAGTCCGTATCCATATTGAAAACAACCAGTCCGAGGTCCTAGGCTTTGTCACGATGTCAGACGTGCGACTCGGAAACAATGAATAAGGTGGAAGACATTGTTTGTTCTCTGCGGGGATTTGTTCAGCCAAGGTTGTCCACGTAAATACAGTGGCACGAGTGGATAGGAGCAATAGCCGAGGGAGTCAGGCTGCGGGCTCTGAACATTAACCAATTCTATCTTAGCCAGGAACTCAGCTGACTCGATCAAACATGCATCAGGTCTGGACCACCTTTGATGACAGCACCATGATGTCTTGCAAAATTGACGAACAGAAAGAAAGCTTGGTTTTATTTTTTTTTATTTAAAAAATAACAATATTACTCACCTATGATGCAAGTCTCCTCCTTTAACATAGTAGAGTTTCAAAGCTTTGTGTAAGGAGAACAATGCCTTGTACTGTTGTACAGATCCCTGTTTCCATTATTAGATCACCGCATCTTTTCAATAACTTTATACGCTGACAAAGATAGTGTTAAGAATAGACCACTCTGTTCTTGTGAAAGAAAGAAGAATGCGATTGTGTTCTTGATCAAGAGCTGAACAGAGATAAAAAGGTTCGATCCGTCGCCCTCCCGGTAAGAAAACAAACCCACCATCGATCTCTATTTCTCATCGCTTCTTTTTCTTTAGCATCTTGCTATCTAACAATACTTCCCTCATTATACACAAAAACGCCATCATGTGTCAGGAAACCACTTGGAAGAATGTCTGCCCCGGCTGCGAGGAGACACACCAGTTTGAGAGGAGGCGCAAGGTCGAGCGCGGGTGGTGCGCCTACGCCCACCATGTGCGACAATTTGGTGCCTGCGGGCGGGTAGCGCAGACCGTGGCTCTTTACGCTGGCAATATTGAGGCTTTTACAACTCGGCACAATCTAGACACGGATGATTGGGCTCTAGTTGAGCGCTTCAGGTAGGTTGAGAAAAGGAGAAAGGAGACAGAGAAAAGGGGAGGAAAAACCGAGATAACCCCCCCCCCCCAAAAAAAATACCCCAAAAACACCCCAAAGACCAAATCACCAAAGAAACAAAAAAACAGAGAAGATCACAGAACTTGAAGCACGTCGCTCAGACCCATGCCAATCACGCTTGACATGGTCATGAGCGGGATTCAAAGGATCATAATGAACATGCAGGCAAGTTCATACTATGTGAGGAATACTCGAATGTACTAGGCCATAATCTTAGCCGCCCTGAAGACAGGTAAGAAGTCAATATAGTCACTCCCTTGATTCCGCTAATACGGATACCTGTTGATTTTTATCCCAGAATATTTTAAATAGTGGTTGCCATAATCAATACGCCATCCCCACTCGCCTCCCCCGACTTGCTACAGCTAATAAATCACCTATTGACTTATACTGTGGGGAAATATTTAGGTGTAACCAGTTCTGATAGAATAGGCCATCGTCTTTTCCCCCGACATATACGACCGACCTCCAAAATGCTACAGTGTGTTGTGCCCTATGCTAGATCTATTCTCATGATATCCATATTCCAGGTCCATTGGACATCTCAGATACGTCATCCGATTCGCTAGACTTCGAGTGACTGTCACTAAAAAAATTACTGGACTACTAATATTCCGATTGGTTCCGACTAGACATATTGCTTTAAATGACATGTTGGTTTCACTGCGATTTGAGCGCCCCGCGTGTTCTCTCGAGTGCCGTCTGCTCTGGCCACGGCTGACTCCGTGCTAATACAGCAGTGACTCAGTGAGCGTAGTGTCTTTACAGAAAGTCTGAAACGGGCCAAAAGCTCTGAGCTTCGTGCAAGGCTGTCTTGACAGGCGGAAGACTGTGAAGATGATGATATGAGAAATTTAGCCATGGACGGAATACAATAACATAAAACAGATGCCGATATCACTTTACGGGTGGAGTTAGTTCTACCGGGCAACTAAAAAACCAGCTGGCAACCAGCTGGCAGCAGCAGGGTCGACGGCTTGAAATTCCCGCTTTGCTTGGGATGTATTATCGCCTCGCAAAATTTCAACCTCGAATCACGAGGTCCTTTTCAATCAACTTAAATTCGCCACTAAACACCATGGCACTTCAGAAGTCCAACTTCAGAGTTCCGAAATCCGCCGGCGAGCACGTCACTATTTCGATTGTCGACACACCATGCGCAGCCGAGGGTCTGTCACTCACAACTTGGAGCTCAGCCGGCATTCTTTCAAATCTACTCTACAAGCTGGACGTTGACAAGTCTCAATTCGGACAAGAAGATACTGGTTACGCTATTCTCGAGCTCGGCGCCGGCACTGGCCTGAGCGGTCTATCTGCCGCAACAATATGGGGCGTTAGGGCGCTGCTGACAGATCTGCCAACCATCGTCCCTGGCGTGCAAGCCAACGTGGACCTCAATACCGGTACTCTTCGGGACCATGGCGCATCAGCGGCCTGCGGGACGCTCGATTGGACGCAGCCTGATAGGATACGTCTTCATTCTACCGGCCAAGAAGACGCGGACAATTTCACAGTAGACGACGTCAATGGGTTTCCCATAATACTTGCCGCCGATACCATGTACACAGAAGAACATCCAAAATTGTTGAGCCAAACTATCCTCAGGTGTCTTCGGCGGTCTCCACAGTCTAAAGCGATTGTGGTGTACGCCATGAGAGTCGCATATATTGATTACATGAGAGAGTTTTGGGAGCTCATGGAGGCTGGAGGGTTGGTAGCGGAGCACGAAGGCAGGGAAGAGATTGACTTGCGAGAATGGGATGATGAGAAACTACACGAGTGGATCGTGTGGAAATGGAAAGATATCTGATTTGGAGATGCATATAAGAAAATACCACGAGAACATAACGGGGGATCGGGGCGTATTGGTTTGAATTGAATGCAATTTCATAGTACGCATGTGAACTATATGATCATAAGGATGACAAATTATGTACTATGCACTACTCATGGGACACTTCATCGTATCTCAGATTCTTGCATTTGTTATGATTTAGCTTGGATTGGTTTTACAATGGAAGCGCTACTTGCATAGTCACAAATATTTTCAACGAACCTATATGGAAAAAGGCTTGTATTGAAAGCTGCTGAGGAAGAGAGAAGAGAGGAAAAAGCAGTGGAAAATAATTTCTAGGAGTTGAGGCTATCTAGGCGGAGGGGTTGCCTGGCAACCGCAGGGCCAGTGGCTCACTGGAATTCGCACAAATTAAGCATGCTTAAGTAGTCATCCTAGATACGATGTGTCTGTTCTGTCTTATTGAACATTGGAGTACTTCCTGAGTTCACCGCTATGGACTTCTAGACCCGCAACGTCGTAGTTGTATCACCAAACGGGAAGACGAGAAGCTCTACTATTCAATGTATTACTACAATCTATGTTATGTTACCAAAATGTGTGTGGCATCTTGATTATTGGTCCGAATTCCATTTCATGAGCCCCTCGTCCCTCACCAATGCAAGTCTCGTACTTGTTATTGGTTGATACATCGACCATGTTCAAAGTTTGACTCGTGGCCCATCTTTAAAGCCTCCTTCATTTCTTGAATGAGTCCGTGATGCTTGCCCTCCTGTTCAACAATCTCTTTCCTCAAATTCTTTCGCCTCTCCGCATCCTTAACATCCTCCGTTGCAGTATTTTCGAGAGTGGCTTGCCAGACCCTTGCAACCCATAATGCAACCATCAGGTCCAAGTGTGGCTTGTCCAGAGACACAACAATCTCCAGCTTCTCCTCGTCGAGGGTATTATCTGCCACGGGTGTCTCGAATGCGATAAGCTCACCACCACCATCGTGCCACTCCAGTCTTCCCTTCTTGTACCTGGCATGATAGAGAAGTCGCGGATGGTTTGTCTCGTCGTTGGAGATGACATCGAAAGTGTTCTTTATGCCCGAGATCCCCATGGATGTCTCTTTGCGCAGTTGAACGCCGCTGAACTGATCATGCTGTTGATCACTGACGATGACTACTCGTTCCTGCTTCCTGAACATCATCTCTGCCTTGCGAATATGATAGAGACAATCGCTCATATCGACTATCTTCAGGGTACCATCTTCCTCCAGCTTCTGTGTGGCTGACACTTCGACCAGGGACAGGCATGGTGTCACAGCGTGGACATCCAGTGGCCTCGAGAGTTGATACAATGGTCTCGCCCCTGAGATAGGAGGTCGGATAGTGATTGTCTGCGGTACAATCACAAGACTGCCGGGGGTGATGGAGAACGGAGGAGGTGGACACGAGTTCGGTTCTAGGCCGCCACTGCCTTCAAGTAATAGATCCTCAGTCATCTGCTGTGTCTCTGGTGGCAGATTTGCAACGTCGGCCAGATTGACAACACAGGCAGAATACGATGGGGGCGGCCCCAAAGACTCAACATTAAAGTTATCAGAAAACATTTTACAAGCTTGAGAACTGAGGGCTGCGAATGTCTGTGAGGAAGTACGTTTGAAGAAGCAGGAGAATTGAAGTGGAAATTTGGCTGTGAAGTGTATTTGAGTAGCCCGCGATCGAGAACGCCAATGGCAGCATTATATAACCCATGATTAACATCAATTTGGCGAGTTTCCGGTGGCCGGGAGATGCCATTATGCGAGGGCCCGGACGTCAGCTCTGCGCCTCTGCCACCCCCACACTGGGTAGAGCCTGGATTTGTAGGCCGTCATTCAAAGCAGGTAGGATCCGGCTGCGCCAGCGGCTCTGTCCGACTGTTGTTTGTTTTTACTTAAATACAACAAGTCACTGCCAGTATGACAACAGAATCGTCCCGCGATAAGCTGACGGAAATCAGCTTGGTGAAGCATAAAAATGCCTCGTGTTGCCTGGCGTTCCAGGTGTTCAGTGCGAGGGCCAGTGAGCCACTAGCCCCAATTATCACCAGGCACCCTCCTGGATGACCTCACCTAGCCAGCTGGTTCTTCCCTCCGTTGTTTTCTTTTATTTCCTTTCTTTCTGTGGCGCGTCAATGTATTCATTTCTCGAAGTTCTCGTTCGGGTAGCTCTTCGGTAACACTTGCATGAGAACTGTGCTGAAGTCATCCAATACAATTGATGAAGCAGCGAGAGATACCGGAGCAAGTCGTTTCAGAGTCAGTTTAGTATTAACAAACACAATCAAGATGCATACAGCATTGCGTAAGAAACACATCTGGCTAAAGGTGGGTAATTATATGTACGAGCACACTTTTACCTGCTGTGATAGCCTACCATATATTTGGGAAACTATAGAGATTATATGATGAGACGTGATTATGTGCATGAGAGAATATCGGCAGAGTTCTAATCCTAAACGCTCAACAACAACTCAAGAAGCTTGGGGAAATTTGGAGTACTGAAGCCACGTCAGTATTTAATTATTTGATCATCATGGGATCACCACGAGACTTACCCAAGTCCACTGACAGGATCCCATCCTGTAGAGGCGAGAAAGCCAGTTGAATCACAGTTGGGATTGCTACCTGTGGTGACATCGTAGAAGACCTCAGGATGGGAATACTATTTGGAATCAGCATTTGTGTCACAGAACAACCGATGCAACAACGATGAATTCATTCGCTGCGTAGAAGTTGGGGGGGAGATAAAGATTCTTACCAGAATTTCATTGACGAATCCAATTGTGGTCTTGTTGGCTGCCAGGCGGTGCTCATTCACCAAGGTAAGCACCGAGCCCCAAATCGGAGAGGACAAGCTGGTACCGGAGACCGTGTACCAGTCTCCCTCTGTGAAAGTGACGTAGTAAGCACCTATAGCACTGACGTCGGGATATCCTCGGCCGCCGATGTGGTAAACACCATCGCCCACATCACTGAAATTGGTGCCCGCCTCCTCGTAACCAGTGAAGTTCAACGAAACCTCGTCGAAGTAGGTCGAGATGGCGCTCGTCTGCCACGATGGAGCATCAAAGTAGTTGGAGAAACCACCGCCAGAAGCAAATGCGGTAGTGGAGACCTCGATGGGTTTGGCGCTGGTGTCGTTGTTTGGGAACTCGAACTGAGTACTCCCCACAGAGAGAACATAGGGACACGTCGCGTCTGCGTCCGGGTAGAAAACTGTGCTATCCGGTCCTGCACAGCCAGAGGCGTAGCCAAAATCTCCTGGGTAAGAGCCCACGCCGTAGTCTCCGGAGGACATCACAACGGTAGTGCCTTGCAGACCAAGCTTCATTATCTCGTTACACTGCCGCTCCAGGTAAGACGCTGGTAAGTCGCCCTCACCTCCTCCATAAGAGATAGAGATGACGTTCGTCGGTTCGTAAACTCCGCATTGCAGCTGACCTTTATAGCCGCCAGGGTTGGGATCGGGATACACAGGGTCCAAGCAGTCCGCCTCAGTGCAGTCACCCGTCTCGCCATAGGCGCTGTAGGTGCAGTAGCTCCCGTCCAGAGCATCGAAGAAGGTGTTGTAAAAGCCGAGGTACGGGGTGGTGAGGGAAGTCTGGTTGACCTCATAATATTGATCGTCTGTCTGGAACAACACGGTGCCCTGTGGCCAGATCAACGGCCACGATGCCTGGAAGTCCAGGTCAGACTCCACACCGGTGTCCTCCTCTGCAAGACCTGCGGCCTCGGCAGAGCCTACAGCCCCATCGATCAGCTCCTCCTTGGGATAGGTGCCGTTTGGAATGTACGGGTGGAGAGTGCTGAAGAACACGTCCAAGTCATATTTGCCGTAATGATCGTCAAGTGACTCAAAAATGCCCAGCTCATTTCCGGGTGCCGCAAGCGTATTGTTCGGGATGCTGTACTGTGCCCTGATGCAGTCCGTCGTCACAAGAGTGTTACAGTTCTCGGGAGTCAGGAGCGCGGTGGTGAAGTTCGGAATCAGCTTGGAAGGCTTTTCGTCAATCTTGAAGACGGTGGGCTTGTAACCACGCTTCACAGGGGTCTCCACGGGTTGCCGCTTGTGCTTCGCCTTCTTCAGCTCACGGGGATCAGGTCGCATCTTGATGCCAGGTGTGATATAGTCGACATGTTCTTGTACGTCCTTGGGCAGGTGGTACTCATCCACAGCGACGTTCTTGGTCCCTGTGGCGACGTCGGTGAAGACGTAAAAGTCCGCAAAGAGGATGTTTTCAACTTCGTGGGCTTGAGCATCAAACTGGATCCACTGCTTGTTGGCCGAGAGAGACAGTCTGTCGGCTGAGATGCCACTTGCTGTGAGCCAGTCCATGACCTAAACAAGTTCACCTCAGCGAGAAAGTCCGGGGTGTAATTGTGATGAACGACTCAACACTGGCTCAGAAACAACCTACTGCGGCGATGCTTGTCTCAGATGGTGCAAACATATCAATCACCTCCTGTGCAGACAAGTGCCTACCAAAGCGTGGCGAGGCAGGGTTCGATCTATCAAGTACTCAATTAGGTATTCAGCCGATTATGAACGCTGCTTGACCATGTGCTCGGAAGGTGACCTACTGCTCGCGAAGCATCAGAGCGCCTTGGTCGACATTCCTCTGCTTCAGCCCAATACGCATTGGCAGCAGGGCATTCCGCGATACCTTGGGACCTCGCTTCCACTTTCGTCCCCATTGCGGCAATTGACGTTCATGCAAGGCGTGAGAAGCTGGAATGTCGCGCCTAGTGACCGCATCGTGTCGCCTGGGCACATCGTGAATAGAGTGAGACAGCGGACTAGCGTGGACGATGGCGAGACCACCCGCGAGGACGGCGCTTAAGTTCCGGAGCAGCATGGCGTCTTGTAGGGCAGAGGATCACAACGGTACTCTGCTCGTCCACAGCAAGCATGAGAAGAGAAGAAAGAGTATCCAGGAACCCCAAAAGGATGGGCCACCCTCTTATAGTTCAAAGAGTTCAAGGTGGTGGTGGCTTTAAATTCGAATTATGCCTGCGCGCAGGGGAAGAACCCAGATGCAGGGCCCTGGTCCTCACATATAACGGGGCAGCGAGATAAAATTAACACGAAATGCAACCTCAACACCTTGAAGCCCCAAGGAACACCCCCGGGCTTGAGACTATGTCAGTGCTCAGGGTAATCTGCCCTCTGGAGCAAATTAATTTGACCTGGCTCTCGAGGCAACGCTTGCCTGGTCTGGTCCGATCAGCCGGTGATATGCATCGATGTACTACAGTACTATGTATGACACTGAGGTGCCAGATAGCCTACAGCGGTCGAACGGCCGATTTGCCTCTGTTGGGTCGGTCGCCGCCAGCCTCGACCCACCGGCCCTGGTGCATCATTCTGCCTATCAATCACCCATTTGGGCCTGCCTAATTTGGCTTTAGTCCAACCGTTGATCTCGGCAGGGAAGATACAGAAGCTCGATAGCTCCCAAGGAGCTGCAAACTATAACTACTATGGTACTAAGTAGGGTAGTATTGCCCCTGCCCAGGCCGGGGGGCTGGGCCTTGAGAAGAACTCAGAGCAATGTTGAATGTCAAGGGTATGTGAAGCTAGTATTCTGATCAGCAGATCCAGCACGTCAGTAAGCAATGTCCGGAACTGCTAAGCCGAGACCTACAAAACACCGCGCTTGAATACAGCTCAGCTCTTCAGCTTTTAGCATCTGAGGGAGCGAGTTCTGAATATGATGACTCCTCTGTCTCTAGTATACAATTCTCATAAGCGACTCTGCATCAGGAGGCGTGAATACATAAGAGTTTTGCCTTAGACTACTTATGGTTGAGTGACTACTTACTACTCTTGGCACCGCAGTCTGTTTTCACTGTTTAACGCATACTGCACCCTGCCTTCTTCAAATAGACTTGTGCAAGCTATAAATCATGAATGAATAAAGCCCATTTTGAAGAAGTGAACAATGTTCTCGGTATCTTTTCTCTGAGCGTGCCTGGATAGAAAATAATGACGGCAATAGAAGGCCAACAAAGTACGAGGCAGCTCGGATGGTCCTGGTTTAGACCTGCGCAGAATTTTTGCAAATGACCAAAAAAATCGAGTTATGCCAAGTATCTACCCACTTATGTGGGTATAGCACTCAGAATTTACAGAGTCTGCTTCTGAACTTGATTGAAAGGGCATATAATTGTTGAGTACGACAGACCACAACGGACCACGACGGACCATAGCCATCTCAGAGACCAAGGCTAAACGGCCGCAATTGTAAAGGAAGTTTAGCTACATCCTCAATTTCTATTCCGGGGTAATATTTTTCTAACTGTACTTTTAGAGCTCAACTGCGGAATTTGCAGAGTTGGGTTATCGACTCGCTTAAGATCTATCTGACCGAATATGCGCTGGCAGGAAAGCGCCAAATGGCCCAGCCATCGACACTGCGATGCAATGCTTAGTAGGAAAAAACCGTAGCAAGCCTAACTTCAGGTAGGATAGGCAGAGATTAGCAACATAGAAAAAATAACTTGGCATCCAATGAAAATGTTGAGGTGTGGCAGAAGCTGACTGCTATAATAAACGAGCCTCGTATGATGTTCTTATTGACCAACGGGCACCAAATGTTATGGTACTAAATCGCTGAGTGTTGCAACAAGATTGTCTCTCATTCGTCCATACTCCTGAACCATCTTGTCAAGAGTGATTAGAACGTGATATTGTTCATCCAGTGACTCTTTGTCATAAATTTATAAAAACTACGTTCCATGCCCAATCTTCACATGCTCGGGAGGAAACGGGTTTCACACTTTTGAGCCTCCAGGCTACGACACACAATTTTTATTGGGGGTCTCAGGGCATTTGGCACATGATGTTCGGAGACTGCCAGGATGAAGGAGATCAAGCGTCAATCCAGAGCTGTTCCTACTCGGTATCATCTACACGCACTTTCTCTGCTTCTTATATATTAGTTGATATACGCGTTGTTCCCTACTTATCAAACGTCAACATAAAATTGGCACTTCATAAACAAGACTGGGAGTGAATCACGACGACAGAAGGCAACTGATACCACTACGGCGCATATTATCTTGCCATTTCATAGCCAGTGTGTAATGTACAAGTGTATACAGTTGACCTATTGGAAGTAGAGGTATGACAATAATCATAGTCACAAACGCTATAGGCGTTTACGAGTTGGTAGCATCAAGGTGAGCATATTTTCCAATCTTCATAAGTGTCCACTTGGCGGCGGTGGTCGAGTAGTCATTGTCATAAGCTGTGTGAAGAGCCAGAAAGTCGCCGACGGCAGGTGAGCAAACCGAGTCACCATAGTTACACCAGTCACCGATGATATCACCGTAACGGCCGTCGAGATGTTGGACCTGGTATGGAAGGCGAGGATATTTCTGCGAATGCCATGGAAGTGAATTAGCTGGATGGCTGTATACAAGACGGGTTCGGGGACAGACACTTACGCCAGTAGCGTTCCACGGAGTTTCACCAAAATCATAGCGCTCATAAGGCACGTGGCGGGGATTTCCAAAGAATATGTTGGCAATGACTGCGTAGGAAGTGGTGTTTAGTATTATCCAATGCTCAGCGCTGCCTTAGAGAAAAGTATCTGTCTCACTTTTCTTTCCATTTTCCTCTGAGATCAGAGGTTGTGTTGCATCCCCAAGATACTCTTGCCCGCCACCACCGGCGAGCGCATCGCCGACGATCAAGCAACCCTGGGAGTAAGATCCCAGCACGATCTTGCTGTCGGGACAGGCTTCGGCGTACGCATTGACCTGGGCTCCAGCAGCAGCACGGCCGACGAAGTAGCTATCTGTTTCGGTCTCGTTGGTCGCAGGATAGATGATGTTCTCGTAATTTGTAGTCACGGTCATGTTCGCCGCGACTGACTCAAACACGTCGTAAGGGAATCCGGGATAGGCCGAAAGGCTTCCCCGAGCAACCATGAAGTGGACATCAACACAGTCCGTGCTGTTTTCCAAAATGGCTGAGACGATGTGAACTCGCGCAAGCAAATTCACACCGATGGCGGCGAAAACAGCGTGGGATACCATTGTGAAGAGGCTTTAGTGAGGTTGTGTATATTAAAGGCGTGTGACGGCAGCAGCAAGCGTTTCCTTATGCTCTGCAAACTGATCGGCCGCGAGATGGCTGCACGTTGACCTTTTTGAGATTTAATCATGTATGTGAGCAAGTTCGGAACAATTTCCAGGAGCATTTTGCCGCTTAAGCGACTTTAATATCGAGTAGACCCGAGATCTCCGAGGTTGCCCCTTAATCCATACAAAAATACAACGATGTCATAGTAACATTGTAAATTGAAAGCTAGCACACCAGGACACAGCCACAACCCTCCCCCCCCCCACCCCCTCTTTTCATGACTACCTAAAGCAGAATGCTTCAAGACCTTTTACGCGCTGCGGTAGCAACTCTGCAGTTCCAGGTCAAGATGGTAAATTTAACCCAATTCGATGTTGAAAATCTGAAGACTTTGCTTAGCTTCCGCCTCCTAAAAGGATAGATTTCTAAATCTAAGCGTCCCAAGGTTACAAAGCTGATTAAATTTTCTTGAACCCGGCCATTTGAGACTTGTTAAGAGTTGATAATTTGTACAGCTAGTTAGCGAAAAATAGTTGGGGAATGAGTTTTTGAACCTCGAAAATAAAATAAGAAAAATCCTACATTCTCTACAGGGAATGGACTGTTGAAGTATTATGACAAAATATGAGTACTTGATAGAGAATTTGTGAATTTCACAGGGAATCCATCGTAGGAAAAGCTTTTCAAAACCAAGCTCAGGGAGATAAAATATGACATCTGATAATGCAAACGCTATCTGGACCTGGTAGTGCTGTGGGGCCAGCGAGGCATGGCCAGTTCTCAGAAGTCTCGCGCTTTGTCAAGTTTCCCTGCAGTCTAGCAACCAGGGGTAAGAGCTTGTGGTCCGTCCCTTTGCTGTCTATAAACTCGTTGACTTTGATGATCTTCTCCCCAGTCTCATCCAGGGTCCACATGGAGACAAACTCTCTAACATAATTCCACTGCTCCTCTGAGAACTCTTCTTAATCCTTCAGCTCCTCCCGAAACTGGGGTCGGCCTGTAGCCCATACAATGACCACTAAATATACGTTTAGAATCAAATGTCTGGCGTAGGTGGTTTGAAGAGGATATTCACTGTTCGAGCTCTCGCTCTCAATATACTGGATGATATCTAATGGATACCCAGTCACTATCATCTTGATGGCCTCCTTGAAAGCTATGGATCCTGCTTTGTCATATTGTTGAAGGGTGTCAAGAGAATGTGAGAGTGAAAAGGTATAGAAAAGGTTGTCTGCAAGCAGAGAATGCAGCACCTCATTGCTGTTCGTGGCGTAATGCTCCACGAATCGCTTTGCACTTTGCAGGTGCTTAGAATCCATTGTAGAGATTTGTGATGCTAACAGGAAAGTGGCAAGTAGATGATGTGGGCATAGTATACAGGGAAAAGTTAGTGGGCGGAAATTGCTGCAGTATTTATATGTGCTAGAAAACAGTACGGGAGAATCTTGGTCCGAGCGGTTCAATGACTTGGATGAAGAATCCTGAAGCAGAGGTAACCACCGACTGGACAATAGAAATGCATTTACTACTGACAGTGAATCAAATAGACTTTGTAGGTGCCCAACATCTCGAATGTTGGGTATGTTATGCAGTTGGGAGCAAGCGAGAATTTGGGGCCAGAATTTACACAGTGCCCAGTACCCAGGCTGATAGGTATTGAATACTTCACCTTTATCATTTATATCATTGTGGTCCACAGATGCTTTGTACGCAGTACAACATGTACAAGGCTGGATACGTGCGATTAGCTGGTATACATTACTTTACGAAAGTACTTTCTGTTCCCCGTAGCGTAAGCACTTCTCCCTGGCATAAGCAACTGCCTAGTGCCACTATATTTCCATAATTAATTACCTGTTATCTGGTTTGCGCTGAGGAAGCTTCGGAGGGAAATTTGCTCCGCTGTATCACGGTACGACTGAACGCTTGTCTGGCCATATCGTTCAACTGCCTTCAGCCTCCAGTGTTAAGTCTGAAATGCGAAAGTGGAACCATGTGGTGAGGTTTAAGGTAGAGCCGGTAATGCGACACCGGCAATTCTCATTTTCCAACACCACAAATTCTCCTCCCAATCAGTTGGACATCTTGATTAATCGCAGTACCTTCACCTAGCCCACGCCTCTATCCACCTAATCGCATCCCTTAGTGCACGACCGAAGTTTTACCACATGCCTGAGAAGGAGGCGAGCATTGTGCACTTCCTTCGCACCAAGATCTAAGCCAAGCCCAAAGAGGTTTGTGAAGTCGACCTCATTGGCAAGATTTCAATTGTGACGGGATCCAACATCGGCGTGGGGTTCGAAAATTAGCCGCCAGCTTCTGACTTTGGGGCTTCGGAGGCCTTCTCTTGCTGTGCGAGACGAGGTCGAGGGCAGAGCTGTTGCGTCAAAATGGTCATCTGACCAGCCTAGACAACAAGCAGATATTAAGGTCTGGAGGCTCGGCTTCTCGGTATACAACTCGGTCGTGGCTTTTCCCAAACGCGCCGAAGGTCTAGGGCGACTGGATTATGTCGTTCTCAATGCCGCCATTATCCGGACAGCATACCTGAGAGCCGCAAATCTATCTAATCAGGAGGAACTGACTGTGTTAGAATTCAATATTCCCTGAATTCTCTGTAAAGAGACTCACTGGTGTCTTCCTTAGAAAAAAAAAAAGAAAGAAAGAAAGAAAGAAAGAAAAAAAAAGGACACATGTTTCAAAGTCATCTGTGTAGGAACCTCAAGCACTGTGCTAAGACTGGTTTTTGGAGCTAACCCGGTCTATAATGTTTACATTACGATGCTGCTACAATATTGATTTGCTTAGTAGCTTGTCAATGTGTCATAGATTTGATGTTATTAGTATATATGTTTTGAATTTTCATTTTCACTTACCTATTATTAACAGCAATGTATTTGCGAGAACTAAGCTTTGAGAAGTCTTGCTATAAGGGGGGGGGGGGGGAAACTTTGTATCTGTGGCAGATGGCATCGTATAAGGCAGATATGACAAACTCTTTCTTTTCTCAGAAGCTTATACAACAATCAAGTTGAGGCTTAAGCAACTGAAGCTGAGTAAAAGTGCCGACATGGCTAGACAGCCCTTATACGGAGTAGCTGTGCAATCGCTTCGGCAGCTGAAGCACCTGGGCTAAGCTAGCCAAACATAGCATAAACAGCCCGGACAATTTGCTAGTATGAATATGTATAGCTTCACACAATCGCTCACTTGTCTGTTGTGTTTTTTGACTCTTAGATTTCACATGTATGTAAAAGCCAGGACGCATCAAGACACTAATAATTAGAGCTATATGCTAAATTAAGACAAGAAACTAAAGAACTCAGGGCAAGATTTCCATATATAAAAGTCGCTTCCTTACCTATTTCTCTCTATTTTTATTTTTTATTTTTTATTTACATATATATATATATATATATACATATATATATTTTACAACTAATTACAATTCCTTACCACATTATTTGTTTGATTGTTACCTCTTGCCCATCATTGTTCCCGGAAATAGCATCAATGTCTTTAATGACAGTTGGCGAGATATATTGGGACTGCTTGGCCGCAGAAATTCGGCTGATGATCCTCGAGGCCTTACTGCATGATGGGTGCAGCATAGCTAGCTTCGCCACCGTGTCGCGAGAGTGGCAGACGATGATCAAAGCGCACAACTTCGCTCAAATCAAGTTGACACCATCACGCCTCGCCGATTTTGGCTCATTTCCTTTACGCAATCGGGCTTTGGTTCGCTACATATGGCTTTGCTTGGAGCTCCAAGAATATGATTGCACCGAGTGTGCGCCTCCACGTGCAGGCTTCAACAGCGCGGACGATACCCTCATTACTACAGCATTACAAAACCTGTTCTCAACTCTCAGCGCGTGGGAGCCAAACGGCGACTTGTTACTCGATATCAGTGCGCACTCACCCAGCGACTCAGAACATTGGTTTCGATATCTGACCTTTGGGCCTGATATTCCTGAGGAGGAGCGCGTCTGGAATGGATGCGTAGAGCATACAATACTAGCCAAAGTTGACGACCACCGACATAATTGGGCTGTTGCCGATGAGGACTCCAATCGGACCGACAAAGCTATCCAAAAAGTTTTTTGATGAAATCATGGGCGAAGGACCGTTCAGTGATGACGAACAAGAAAACCAGTGGTGGCGACAACTGCCATCAATCCCGGCAGTAACAGGTGTTCTCCTACGTCAACAGAACCGCCGTTGATGGAAGCCGACCGCGCTTGCACATATGTTTGCCCGCCTTCCCAGGCTTCAAGACATCCACTACGAGCCATGGAGGGAGTGGTGTCCCTATCATCAGGAGCTTACGGACAAATGTGAGCACTATGGCGGCAGTTCGTTATTCTCTGCTGTATCTCGTTTCGTTCATAGTGGACGCCAGCTATTTCTTTCGTGCTCACAAAGCTTCCTGGGAATGGCCAAACCTAATATGTCTTATCCTTACTTCACGACTACTCACGCCCAATGAGAGCCCGAACGAGGTCAACAACATGCTCCAGGCAGCGGCAGCAGCGGCTATAAAGATGCCAGAACTTAAAACAATGGAGATATGGAACGGAGGAGAGGGACTGGCGTCGCTCTTCGGATACCAATCAATTGGGAGCGGGCAGCCTGCTGTTCTAATCTGGAGAGGCACATGGGATTTTGCCCTGCATTCTTCTGTGATCCGGGCCTGGGAAGCCGTCACACTCGAACATGGTGGCCGCGGATCCACTATTGTCAAGGAGATGCTGGATGTTGGTACTATTAAATCTCATGGTGACGCAATCCACTATTTGAAGCTTTCGAAGCCGGTAATTCGGCCTATTTCATTACATCAGATTCGGGAGGTGGCGCATGACGTGTAGCTTCATTCCTCGCACGAACCCTAGAGCATGATGGATGTACTTTGCCAGGAAGACAGGCAAGAAAATCATCACATGCAATGGGTATTTAGCAGATACGCCTAAAACTTGCGAATGCTCTGCGCTGAAGATAGCGCAGCCAGCGCCAGAATACTTTCCAGAATGATACTGGCTGATGGGTATGCTCAAACGTTCGATTCAAATATGGTATCTTTGCCGAGCTTAAAGGATGCAACGGAATATGTGGCAGGAACGCTGCTCAATGATGAACCGTCTGTGAGCGAGGAGAGCGAAGCTATCAAGAAGGTCTTGATTCAGGCTCGAGAAACCTGCACAGGCAAAGCCCTCTTCATTGGCACAGATGGCATCGTCGGGCTGACTGCAAGACTGGCACGGCAGGGTGATATGGTGTGTGTTCTTGGCTGTATCAGCCCAATATTGCTGCAACCGGTACCTAATGGGCAATATGTTGTTGTCTATGATTGCTTTACACCCGACGTGGCCAATGGGGAAGCAGTCCTGGGCCTGTTGCCATGAAACTTGAAGTGGTCGTTTTGATTGAGAAACCGTGGCGTTTTCGAGACGTTGCGACTGGAGAGGTCTTCATTGAAGATCCGCGCCTCGCCTCGCGAGTATCAACTACCCTTAATGATACTAAATATAATGGAAATGTCTGGAGCTGCTGTCCAATAGAGATCTGAATTTTCGGTATTTTGAATTAATTTAAAAGATATACGAAACCGTTCTACTTAAAATTTGTGTACTACGGCCCTCTGTAAGCTCTAGGGAGTACACCGAGTTTTTCGTATATTTAAATATATATACCGTAAGAGGCTTGTTCAATTGCTAGCCAGGGGATGGAAGGTTAAAGAATTAGTAGGGTGGATGCCGGGGGCGAAAGAGGTTGAAATATTGAAATATCCTTCCTCTTCTATCCTTCCCTTTCTTTCCTTGATATTCTTCTTTGCCAGATTTCTTTTTCTGTCTTCTGGAAAGTTTTCCTTTTACCCCCCCCCCCCTCCCCAAAGCCTGCAGATATTTAGAAGTGGGCTTAAGATAGATCCAAAAGGTACTTAATTATGTGATATTTGACTAGGCCCCGTACAGGAACTTTGCTGAGGAACCCACTTTAGAATATTACGTGCCTGCTGGCGCATCAGCTTCGCTTCTGCCCGGCATTCACTCTATTGGATCAACCTCTTTGTCATAATGTTTCCTGTCCGGGCGTTTCGGCGTCAGAGATATAAGCAAGGACGTCAGCATATTTATTTTATTTTCAAGAACCATCAACAATTCTAAAGTTCGAACACAGGGCCTTTAATATGACCAGAACATTTGTGCCCTCGCCTATAGTAATATTGCTTCATTCTTGTTTCTTGCCTTCCAACTTATCCATACTCCAACCTGCTCTTTTGCCTCGAGATGAATGTTATTCAAGTGGTTGTTTCTTTTCGAAAGCTGATAATGTCGGCTTGCCCGCCTGTCAAAGTGTCATCCGCGTGTCTCAAAGCACTCAGGTCATTTTAAGATTCCATTCATAAGCAGGAAAAGGGGGCCAGGCGCCAGTTCTGTCTCAGCTTTGAGTTGCATGAGCCCTGAAGCTGGCAGGCCGACATAGACTGTCGATTGGGTGCGATGACCTCCGAGGTTTTCTTTTCATCGCATAAAGGTGCGCACAAGTGGATGATCTCGATTCTTTTGCCGATTTCATTCCTCTTCACTTATATTCCCAACCCGATGACAGAGGGTCTGGCATGCTCGTTGGTGACAAGATCTATTAATTGGCGCCAAAATGTGCTTCAGCCCCTTGCTTTATATTGACCTTTCAAAATCCCAGGTTGGGCGAATATCTAGGCAGTAGTTTGAAGCCGATATGGCTGCCGCACGAGTATAGGTCCCTACAGTTCTCGCCTCGGTTGTTACGTTGTGATGTGATAATGTGATACCTGGTGACCGCAGCTGGCATGTGATATTACGGGCTAGAGACCCGCTCCACCATGCCATATTTCGTCCCATGTCACCGGGGAAGCCATCCATTAAGAGAGCCCAATGGTGGGCTTCTGGGGAACCTTGACACGAGTACATATATTTCTGTAATATCAACTTTCAAGAGATCTCTCAAGAAAAAAAAATAACCGAAGATAATGCCGTACATCATCGGCCTTAACAGTGGCAGCTCATTTGACGGAATTGATGCAGTCTTGTGCAAGATCGACTTCGCGCCCGACGGCCACCCCGCACGCCCAGTTTACATTGATGCGCTGACCGTGGACTGGCCAGAAGATCTCCAGGCACATATATTGTCTGCATTCAGCAACTCCCTCACCATTTTCGAGCTCTGCCGTCTGAATTATGCTGCCGGTGCTGTCTATGCCGAGGCCGCCAATGCCCTGATGAAGGAGGCGGGACTCAAGCCTGAAGATATCGAGGTGATTGGTTATGACGGCCAAACCGTATACCAAGAGCCTGCAGAAAAAGATCTCATGGCCAAGTACAGGCGAGACCCCACGGCTGGTCTTGTGGAGCGATGGACGAAGGGCGGTTTTCCCTGTGGCCTCTTTATTGCTGAATCGGGAGTTGTCGCCGCTCTGACACAAGTGACAACAGTCACACAGTTTCGGCCCGTGGATCACGCGCTGGGGGGCTCGGCTGCTCCACTGATGCAGTATCTCGACTTTGTGGCCTTCCGCGGCAATGCGCCCGTTGCAACATTGAACATTGGCGGCATTGCCAACTTGCAGCTGGCTCATGCGGATCGTCGCCAGATGATAGCTTTCGATACCGGCCCAGGAAACGTCATGATCGACCATGTGGTCAAGGCCCGCACCGGCGCTCTCTACGACAAGGATGGCGAGCTGGCCGCCAAGGGCACAGTCATGCCCGGTCTTCTTGAACGTCTACATGCTCATCCGTTCTTCAAAAGGACTCCTCCACGGTCCGCGTGGCGGCTGGATTTTGGTGCTGATTTTGCCGACTACATCCTGGCGCAGCATAAAACAGCATCGACCGAAGACCTCGTGGCCACTTTGACCGCCTTCACCGCGGAGTCAATCCGAAATTCTTTCGTGGACATAGTCATGAAGAAATCACCAATCAAGCAGCTCATCGCCAGCGGCGGCGGAACCCGCAACAAGACCTTGCTCACTTGGTTGACGGACTTGATGGCAAAGAACGGTGTGAATGTTGTCCTCAGCGATGCTTATGGACTCCCCGCGACGTACAAGGAAGCCATCAAGTTTGCGACACTCGGGTTCGCCATGAAAAATCAGTTTGCCAATAATATTCCTGCCGCTGGTGGTGCTTCCTCCTACGCCATTCTGGGTAAGCTATCTTGGGCACCAAGGCTGGCGAAAAATGCTGGGCCGTTGGACGGATTGCAGGGATTTGATGGGAATAATAGTCTATAACGGTTACGAGGTGCATTTTATGGGGGATTTCTATGTCAAGGGCCGTTCGTTTGGGCAATTTTAGCAGTCAATAATAATGAGTTGGTGAACAGTATAGTGCATAGGTCAAGGAGATGAGACGATGCGGTGCTATTATATAGGTATTGGTTATCCTCCTTGAACAAGGGTTATTATAAATCTCTCATATAAGTTGTCGTACTAGCCTTGCGTGTGGGCTCTTGCTGTTCAACGCCCTCAAAAGTGAAATTCGGAAGGACTAATACTTATACACTCCATATGCGCCGAGACGGTATTGCGACACAGGCAAAGAAAGGACACCTTATTATACTTATTAAATAACCTTTCAGAAACACGAGGCGGTTGCTGATGCACAATGCGCCGAAACTAGCTCACTCGCAAGAGTGATTTCTTCATCACCCATTAGACAATCATTAGGTGCTGAAAGAGAACCAAAATTGCTTGTTCCATCATACGATTTAATATAATTATCTGATTCTTCTCCTCTCAAAACTTCTGGTCATGCGCAATCAGATGGATTGGAGTAGTTTGCAGTGAGCTGTCCGCGTATGCCCGCACCGGCGTGGCAGGAAGCTGGTGGTAATCATGTCCCGTTCCCGAAGCCTCGTGTAAGAAACCAAGACTGTCCCGACTTGCTGTCGCCACATCATCCACACCGGGCAGCTCACTTCTCGACGGCGTACTCTCTGAGCGTGCGGAGCCCAGGAACAGGTTCCCTGGTAGTTCCATGGCCGGCGAGGCTTGTAGTGCGATGCGACTTGAGTGTGCAATCACCGCCGGGTGTTGGGGTGCAGAATTCTCAGGTATGGCTCCTGTAATAGCAGGCATTTGTTCGGGATTATGACCTTGCTTGACGCGGAATCGTAAGGCCATCCTTCTCGCAGTCTCACCATGGCTGTATTTGAGACACAGATATAACGTTCCTAATACCAACACAACACCTACCGCTGCCGCACCGATGGCGATTCCCGCCACTGCGCCTGTTGACAGTGTTGAAGTCTGCTGCTGATTCGTGCCCCCGCCTGCCGAAGCTGACGCATTTACGTTGGATGCTGCAGAAGAAGTAGTAATTGCGCTTCCTGTGCTCGCTTCCAGTCCTGTCCCAACTACACCTGTTGAAGTTGCTGGACTGCCTGTCGTGGTTGTTAAGTCGGATGATCGGTATAGCAGTGCGACTTGTTCCGCAGAGAGGATAAAGACTGCGATGCCGGATGCGGAATCAGTAATCAAGTTAACGTTGACCCATCTTAAATCTACAGGGCTGCTGGGGCCGAAGCTGAATGTTGTTGTAGAAGATGGACATTCTGAGAGGCCGTTGACTACTAATGTTGGCTCCCCTTGGCTTTGCGTGCCTTCACACCAGGTAGAGTATATCCCGTACGTCGTGATGGAAAGGCCACTGGAAGGAGAAAATATGCAATGTTAATTACCCAGCCGGATCTTTCGAGTTGGGGTTTTGCGAGGAGGACATGACCAAACATCGATATTACGTACGATGGACAGCAGTGCGCAGTTGTCTCTTCGTCTGCCCCCAATGGCGTTCTCACTTCCTGCCATGCAGTCGTCCAGGCACTGGGGCAGGGGATCCCCGGCGAGTACAAATAGGTATTGCCCAGTTCCCCCGGGACAGCAGGGTAGCAAGATTGGCCATCGCTGTCACAGACTCCCTCGGGGTAAAGCGAGACGTAACATGGGACGATCCGCGATGTAATATCTGTCTGACAATTTGAGAGGAAGCTCTGTGTGCAGTAGGACGGAGGCTGAAAGGCGGTTGTTAGGGGGTTTGGAGTGATGGTCAGAGTAGTGACCAACGTCTGTGTGATTGTCGTGGAGAAAGCTGAAGACACTATAATATCCGTAGAGGTGAGTGTGATTGGCATATTGACCAAAAAAAACCCCGAAAAAAACCGAAAAAAACCGAAAAAAACAAGAACGCAGGGAGAAAGGCGGAGAGGAAAGACGTGGGTGAGTGCATGCGTGCGTATCAATATAGTACAGAAGAAGCAGAGTCTCAGTTCAGCGGATTCGAAGGCTGAAGATAAGGATTATGTTTTCAGGACATGGATGAATTCAGCCAAGATTACGAAGTAGGACTGGCCCCCAAAACATGGCTCTATGAAGACGCCTCCTGCGCAGCAGAGAAATTGTGAAAGCTTCCTGCTGCACGCGGGTATGTGGCCACCCCTGAAGCCCCGTTCTTGGCTTTGATCTCAGCTCCGCTTTCTGCCTCGTCTAGTGGTTGCCCCCAACCACCGCCCCCAGGCGTCTGAATCACACAACGGTCGCCCGTCTTCATGTTGATCTGGCCTCTCGAGCCGATGCTGACCCATCTCTCGGCGCCATCCTCCAGCTTCTGTACCCAATAATTGGCACCACTCTGCCCAGCCTCCCCGCCCAGCATCCCAAATGGCTGGTGGACTCTCCTCTCGGTTATGATCCCGAATGTCAGCGGGTAGCGGCATTCCCAATCCCGGATTACGCCACATCCACCATTGAATTCGCCCCGGCCACCGCTGCCCTTACGGATGGAGAACTCGCGCAGCAGCACAGGGTAGCGCTTTTCGATAATCTCGACGTCTGTGGTCCGAGTGTTTGTCATGTGCACCTGTACTCCCGAGGCGCCATGCCACGTGGGCCCCGCGCCCTCACCCCCGCAAATGGTCTCGCCGTAGCCGAAGCCAAACCCACTGCTGTCGTCGGGCTGGTTCGATTCATTGTCGTCTGCACTGCCAGGTTCGAGGCAGTTTCCAAAGAAACCAAAACAGTTCATACACCCTTGAGAAGCAGCAGCTGCCTGGAAGGCCTTCAGAAGTAGATCCACGAGCCGCTGCGAGGTGAGGGTATTGCCGCAACAAACAGCAGCCTTGGCTGAGGGGTTGAGAAAGGTGTTCTTCGGGAGGATGACCTTGGTGGGTGCTAGACATCCTTGGTTCAGGGGAATGTCGGAGCCGATGAGGAGGCGCAGTGTGTAGATGAGGGCTGAATAGGTGATGGCAGGCGGAGCGTTCATGTTGGAAAGCATCTCACAGGATGTGCCACTGAAGTCGAGAGTTGCGAAACCCGTCTCATCGATCGATATGGAGACTGTCATCATCGAACCGTTGTCCAGATAGTCTGTGGCCGTCAGGGGCTTGGTTCCGAAACGACGATATGCCGACTTGAGGTACGCCCGAACAGCCACTTCGGCGTTTTCTTGGATCTTCTTCATGTAGAAATGGACGACCGGTCTGCTGTACTCGTTCATAAGAGCCTTGATCAAGTTACTGCCCTTGGTGTTTGCGGCGACCTGAGCCTTGAGGTCCGACAGATTATCACCCAGGTTTCTGGACCCACTGCAGCCTGGGAAATTGCCTGGCTCGAGGAGAATAGCTGTAATGCCCTCTTCATCAAAGTAGCCGTCTCGCACGAGGAAGAAGGACTTGATGGCTGCACCCTCCTGCCAAAGTTCAACAGAATCTCTGATTCGGGAATCCTGATCAGCCAATGCACCGATGTTATGAAGTCGGTTGTGATTTCAGGACTTACGGTGGCATAGAATTGCCTCTATATCCTCCAATATTCAGGTGGTGACCTCTCGAGGCAGTATAAAAACAAATCGTCTTACCGTCCTCATCGAAGACGGGTGAGATCACGGTTATGTCTAGTCGAATTATGTGTTAGCATGCGCCATAGCTTGGAGTGGACGGTGGTAATATGGATATAAAAAAAAGGGGGGGGGGGGGGAAGAGAAGAGAGAAAGAGAAGAATAAGAATAAAGAAAAGAGGTTCATACCAGGCAAATGAGTACCACCGGACTCTGGATGGTTTGATACAAGCACATCACCTGGGCGTAGCTTCCCGCGGTGTAGTTGATGTTGATACTTGACCGCATAACTCATGCTTCCAAGGTGGACCGGTACATGAGGTGCATTGGCCACAAGCTCGCCGTCCGGACTGAAGATGGCGCAAGAGAAATCCAGACGCTCCTTTATGTTCAGCGAGATGCTGGTTTTCTGGAGTGTTCTTCCCATCTCCTCTGCTATTCCCATGAATCTGTGTCCAAAAATACTGAGCTTGATCGGGTCAACGACAAGCTCGCCGCTGCCGATGTCTTGAGATCCCTCTTGTGCTAAATCGATAACAACATGGGACGTAAGAACCTTGGCCTGTGCTCCGGGGACAACGATGATGGTTTGTGTATTGTCGATGATTATCGCAGGGCCAGGGATCATTGTTCCTCGTCCAAGTTTATCAAGTCGAAAGACCTTGGTCTGTTGACGTCCGCTGTTTGCGAAATATACTTCTTCCTGTTCGGATGTCAGTGGTCACGGCACTTCCTCGGAACCGAGGCAGAGAGCATTCCTTACCAGCATCTCGACGTTTTTAACTTGACTTCGGAAGTCGAGTTCCTTGAGCTCTTGTATCAAGGTATCATTGTCCTTGGTGGTCTCTCCACTCTTGCCAACTCCACGGACCCGGACGTCGTCAACCAAAACCTTCCTTGATCGTGGAAAAGTAAAAGACAGTTCTCGATAGTGCTCCCTCTCGAGAGCAGATAGCCAATCGCCATCTACGGGTCGTAGGATCATGAAGTTGGTGTCGGTGCCGTGGTAGCGCAGATTCAAGTACTCCTCGTGCACGATCGATGGGGAGGGGATCCCCTGAGCGAGCAAGCCATCAGATGCCCTCTGCCTGAGGATACCAAACTTCTCTTCCAATCGAGCCAATGCATCTTCTCCCAAGGTCTCCGAACTAGGCTCCCTTGTTTCTTGTACAACCTCTGCAAGAGCCATCCCATAGGCGGAGAGTATGCTCGAGTATTTGTGGATCACGACCCGGCGAATGCCTAATTTGGCTGCAATCTCGCAAGCGTGTTGTCCACCCGCGCCACCAAAGGTAGCTAGGTTGTGTTGAGCGGTCTCGAAGCCTCGAGCCTCAGTCAGGGCTCGAATCGGCCGGCACATGGACTCATTTGCGACGTCGATAAATCCGTAGGCAACTTCTTCTAGTGTCATCGATCGTCCTGTATCGGAATTGATCTGGGCCGTGATGACGTTGAACTTCTCTGCCACAATATCTGAATCAAGTGGCAAGTTCTCATCGGGACCAAAGATAGAGGGGAAGTATTCGGGAATTAGTCGCCCCAGGCTGTTGAGAAGCTATCAGTCACAAGTCCTTGCGTCATGAAGATATGAATTTCGACTGACAAGAGATTGGCGTCCGTGACTGTCAGTGGACCCCCTTTGCGATAGGAGGCGGGACCTGGATGCGCTCCAGCACTCTGTACAGATAGTCAGTGGCTATTTCTTGTTTTCATTTACTTTTTCAAATTCAATGGGCGCCTGGAGCTTGAGATGAAGCGGTCGAACGCACCTCTGGACCAACTTTGAACATGCCGTTTTCCCAGAAAAGCATGCTTCCACCGCCGGCGGCAACGGTATTGATGTCCAGTTGAGGACTTTGAATCGATACGCCAGCCGTTACGGTCTCAAAAACGTGCTCAAAAGACCCACCGTATCTACTGACGTCCGTCGATGTGCCGCCCATGTCAAAACCAACAATGGGAGACTTGCCGTCGTAGGAGGTCCGGGCATGCCCAACAACACCACCTGGGATATGCGCGTTAGCAATGAAAATGACCGAGCTGAGGATTGTGAATGCAGCCACTACCCACCCGCAGGGCCACTCAGGATGCCTCGGAGACCACTGAAACCCTTGTGGCTAACAAGTCCACCGTCGCTCTGCATGAACTCGCAGGAGACGCCGTCGAGGTTGCCGCCGTCAAAGCCTCGGGCAAAGCCGTTCACATATTGGACAATCTCTGGCGTCAGATAGGCATCTGCAGAAGCTGAACTGCCGCGGGAAATCATCTTGATCATGTTTGCGCCGACCTCAGATGAGATTGACACATGATTGAAGCCAATGCCCCTGGCAATCTCGGCAATCCTCTCTTCATGCTTGGGGTATAAGTACGAGTGTACAAGGCAGACCGCCACAGTATCAATGCCTTTGGCCTTCAAGGCTAGGAGTTTTCCCGTGACTTCTTCTTCGTCCAAAGGCCGTATTATGCGCAATATGTCTCCGGTAATCCCCTTGACGAAAAGACCAGGCGACTCTTTTGGCGCCGGACGGGAGTTTGTCACGTCTTCGTCAAAGCACTCCACAGTGATTCGCTCTGAAACTTCAACGACCTCTTCGTAAAGGAGTTCCGGCTTTTTTATGCCCAGTTCGAAGAGCTTTGGCCTCGATTGATGCCCAATCTCAATAAGATCACCGAAGCCCTGGCTCACTATGAATGCATGACGCCTCCCTTTTCTTTCAAGTAATGCTATTCGAGAAGTCATTTGATTAGGCTCCGATTCCTTAGATGCGACGCTTGAGACTGGACAAACCTACCGTTCGTTGCAACTGTAGTACCCATACGAATGGAATGGATGAGATCCTTTGGTATGGGACTGCGACGACTGATGACCTGCCCAGATACGATTTCCAAAACCCGTCGGATTCCCTCAGAAGGCGCATCGTCGTAATTATCTGGGTCGACTGAAAGGAGTTTCAAAACAATGTCCTTCTGGCCAGGAACGGAAGCCCAAACATCTGTGAAGGTACCGCCACGATCTAGATCCAGTGTAAGCTGCAGGTCACCAAAGGTAGTTGCTTTACAAGACGCATACCTATGGCAAATTTGATGCTCTTCGCTGGCACGGAGGCCGTGGGTGCGGGTTCCCCCATGTTGATTCGAGGTGTTGACAAGTCCGGGCGCTCTAATAGGGAATTGAAGATTGAGGTGCCGCTGCCGCACGTAATGACCCTTTACAAGGTCAGGCACGGGTATGGTTTGGCATTTATGTAAACTTTGTGGATGTACAAAGCCGTTTTTTGATATTTCTCCGACACTATATTCCTCATTACCCCGTGATGGGTGCAGTGCCGCCCGTTAGGCGGTACTCGTGACCGGTTCCTCGATTCGGACTGCCTGTACTACGAGATGACATCTAGATGTTTCACCTCATGCACTATAGCAACAAAATAACCCGGACAGATAAGAGTTACGATCGGGGATTGGATACACTTTGCCATTCGAGACCTGCATTATGTAGGATACATCTCGGCGTCGGGGGAACGCTGGAACAATGTAAAACTGCCGGGACCCCAACGATCCCCGCCTCATTCAGGCGTACAGAAACCTACCCGTACCGATAAGAAGGATTGATCCCTGTCTGCACTAAGTTTATCAGCGAGACAACATCGATTCGGATTGCCGTGAGCAGCGTTCTTTATCGATATCTAGTATCAGCGGCGATCATGAGCCTGCCTTCACAATTGAGTCATTATGTCTTTGAGTAGGCGAGGAACTTGGAGAGCGTGCGGCACATCTTAGGGATGATTGATTGTCTTGATATGAAAAGCCTTCCTTATCTTGTTTGATATGCCCACCGCCCTTTTATCTCCTTGAAGAACTGCAGCCCCTGGGCAGATATGTGCCACGCAAGCTTTCCCAAGTATAATATTTAGACCATGCCTTGCACATCTCCACAAAACCACTGATCACTGTCAGCATCCATTTCATTCTTACGATCAGAACGTTGCTCCTGACCATGAATCCCTCCTCGCACGGCTCTTCGGACGTTACAACCAGCATGCCTCCTGACAATAAGGATACTGCAATCCATCCTGTACCATCCCAAGGTCATGGCGAAATACAAGATGACACGAAGAGAGCATTGCAGGAGGATAATGTTGACGAAGCCGCAAAGTATCTTGCCGACGCTCATGCCGAGCAACATGCGCCGTTGACGCCAGAAAGAGAGAAACGACTCCGAAAGAAGATCGACTCCTGGATGATTCCCTTGGTAAGCACAGCTTGTAATTGTAAGCGCTGAGAAGGTGCAATTGGAGTGAATTCGCTGACGATCATACGACGTAGCTTTTGTTTACCGCGACTCTCGGAGCGGTAGACAAGGTTGAAATCGGGACTGCTTCACTCTACGGATTTCAGACCGATAATCACATGCATGGCCAGCAGTACAGCTGGCTTGGGAGTATCCTGCCTCTTGGTGTACGTACACTGGGTCTTTTACACCCAGAAAAAGAGCTAACAAGTAAACAGCAACTCTGCGGATACGTAATAACTACGTGGCTCGTCCACAGAGTCCCACCAGGAAAGCTTCTTTGTACCGCTTCCTTGCTATGGTCAATACTTACTGTGTTATATGCGGCTTGCCACTCTTGGGCAGGCTTCATGGCACTTCGATTCTTCATGGGCTTTGTGGAGTCGGCTATTACTCCAAGCCTGACCATGCTGGTGGTCAGCTTCTATAAGAAAGAAGAACAGCCTCAGAGAAACGCCAGTGAGATTGAAGCCCTGAGAGTGGATAATATTCATTGACGTGTAAGCTGACAAAATTCTCACAGTTATCTTTGCCTACTTCTCCTCGATATTTAACGGTTTCTTTGCTTGGGTAGTGGGATATATCCCTGACTCAGCTCCATTAAAAAAGTGGCAATATCTCTACCTGATCACAGGCTCTATCAACGTCCTATACTCGCTCTTTCTCTGCGTCTTCTTGCCAGATAGTCCCATGAATTCTCGTTTCCTCACTCCAGAGGAGAAGTTCTGGGCCGTGGAGCGACTCGCATCAAACCGGACTGGCATTTCTAATAAGGTGTGGAAATGGGAACAGGTCTGGGAAGCGTTAGGAGACGTGAGGATCTGGCTGATATTCTTCTTTAATATCGCCATTAATATTCCCAACGGTGGTCTGCAGACCTTTGGAACCATCATTATTTCTGACTTGGGTTTCAGCAACCTCAATGCTAGCTTACTTACTATGCCTTTTGGTGTTTTGGCAACTTCCAGCGCATGGTTCTTCAGCTATATTGCCAGCAGGACTCAGAGAAGGACAATCGTGGCTTGTATCGCGTTGTTGTTGCCCATCCTGGGCACAGCACTCGTCTACGGTCTACCACGATCGAACATAGCGGGTCAACTAGTTGGCCTGTATTTCATGTACTTCTACTGGCGTGAGTATAGACTTAGGTGCCCTTGGAACATTGTCAAATTTGGCTAACCTATTTTTCTCAGCACCCTACGTGGTCGGAATCTCCTTGCCTCAGGCCAATACAGCTGGCCAAACCAAGAAGTCGATCGCCTTCAGTCTCGTCACTATAGGTTATGCCGTCGGAAACCTCATTGGGCCCCAGACCTTCGTCTCCAGCCAGGCTCCTAAGTATACAGGCGGCGTCATTGCGATGCTGGTTTGTTACTGCATTTCCATCGCACTTCTTCTCTTATATTTCGCCGTTGTTACTGTAGAGAACAAGACAAGGGATAAGAAATATGGCCGGCCGGAAGGAATTCATAACGTGGTAGAGGGCTTCGTTGATATCACAGACAAGAAGCAGGAAGACTTTCGATACACTCACTAGGCGTGCCATTAGATGTAATTACTATTTTTATTCTCGTTGGCCATTCACGTTGTATCAACATAGATGGAGCGTTGATTGAAAGAAGTACAAATTTAGCCAGGCTACCATTTGGCTTTTCTCTTGATTATGCAAGACTGATATTGCCATGTCTGCCGTCCAAGATTGACCACCCTCTCGCAGCATCTGTTAGGCTCAGGTCTCTAGCTTTCCACACATCTTCTATAACAAAGCGGGCCTTCCTAACGCATCCAAGTTGACGCGTCTGTTGTAGAGCGTCCAGGGTCCTCAACACAAACATGCGATTATCGTCTGAGTCGGCCCGGATCCCAAGGGTGCCAACAATAAAGAGAGGCCAAAGAAGGGTATTCGTTCTCAGAGAAACATGGGGAAGAAGCCGCAGAATCTCCTCCGTCAGTCGGCCCATGTGGGACTCGTGCGGCCCAGACTCATCCACCCTGGCGTAGAAATACATCAAGGCGGCAAGGCGTTTGACTCCTGAAATATGCCGTTCTTCCTCATCTGACTTACGCTCACATTTATCCTTCTGAAAGGAATCTCGGTATAGTTGCCTTTCAAGCTTGTATCTCTGGTGCTCATACGTCTCCGTGCGAGTAGCCGCGCTGAATTCCTTGCCCTGCGCCATATCAGCCCTTTCTCCGGTATGGACAGCCGACGATTTCAATTCGGCGAGGTCGGTGATGGCTGAAATGAGACGAAGAAGCGACTTGGAACACCCCGTTAGAGCGTGCACGTAGTGCTCGTCCGTTGAATCAAGCAAAGCTGAGGAATCGGGAAGCACAGATTTTGATCCCCACACTGTTGCAGCAAGTACGTTGTGGCCTGTGAGCCAAGTCATGGCGAAATGGTAGATGCCTGGGCTCTCCAATTTCAGGCTTGCGTAAGAGTCCAACAGTCTCTGTCCATAGTTCGCGTGTATAATCCACGAAAATGAACAGCTTTGTAGGATCTGGGCTAATATGAGCAAGACATCCCAAAATAGTACCTTTGACAAAAAGAATAATTCCCGAGTGGTTTGAAGATGTATACAGGAAATACTGACCTCGAGAAATCCCATCATCACAGTGGTGATGACGATTTCTTCTGGAGTTCGTCGACTTGCAGCAAGATAAGTTATCAGTGATCTTAGGGCAAGCCCACGCAGGCTCGATGTTGTCGCTTCCTCCTCACCCTGCCCAAGATTGTGCAGCTGACTTGCGGCCACCGCCATGATGACTCTAAACAGTGGACCAGAAGGTGACATGGCGGCGATTCGCAACACAACATCATGGTAAGGATTCGGCCCAGTGCTCACGGTACATTTCGGCGCGATGAAGTTGGCGAAATAGTCCCACAGCCGTGCTTCTTTGATCGATATCTTGATGGGTAGAATCCCCATTGGGACTGATGATGGACTTATAAAAGGGGCTTTGCATAGCGAATCGCTCCTGGCCGTCAAGGATTCTAGGCTGATCAAGTCTCTCCTATTGCCGGCGGAACTTTCGAAATCTTGCAGCGTCGTACTCAAAAACATCCAGCCTTGGACATGTACACAAGGCTCATTCACTAGATTTATCACTCTCCGTCTTCCTCTCGGTATCGGACATGATGGCTTTTGCCAAGTGAGTCGGATGCCATACCCACAGTCCAGGCCCAGTCTTCGGCAATGACTGCAGATCGGTCGTTGCTCTGGGCACTTGACACGACGCTCTGGTGCTCATCAGCGAAGCGGCACAATGACGGGCATTAATTTAGGAAGAAACACAGGGGAATAAATCCACGAACCTCGACATCTCCAACAACCGCTCCGGACTCGCGTCTCGCCGCCGGCGCGTTGCTTCCGTGTGGGCCCCTCTTGGCTAAGAGCTGCCATCGAATCCAAGAGTAATTAAGTGATAACACTGAGAAAGTCCACCCAGATGGGGTCAGCCGGAAGAACAATCATGCCATCTCAGACCATTGCCAGGTCCTTTGCTGGTTCAAATGCGAGTTTCTCGAAAGCGGACTGATAGGTGAGGTCCAGGAGGAAGCTCGTATCGAGTCGTATTGTACGTGTCGCAGCCAAGCATGCATGGGGAGGGGTTGGCATCGGCTCAAACATGCACCGCGTTGTCCGATAAGGTCGAGGTGCCTCACACGATAAGAAGTGAATCCCACCGGCATAGTACTACCCGTAGTCTAATAAACCATATTCGGCTCCTGCCGGTCCCTTCTACACGCGACGGACGGCAGTTTCGATATGATATATATTATACGACGACGCCGATGTCGGTCATTCTAGAATTACATTTGAGTGCAAAACTTCGTGTTTCTATACAAATTTAACTATCAAACATTCAACGGCAAGTGTCATTCATGCACGTCTTCACGGGTATCGATCTCTCAAAATGAGCCCTGACACTAGAATTCTTATCGTCGGCGCGGGGACGTTCGGTCTATCGACAGCCTACCACATGGCTCGGTCAGGTTACAAATCCATCACAGTCCTCGAAGCGGGTGACGCAATCCCCTCACCTCTTTCTGCTGCCAACGACCTGAACAAAATCATCCGGGGTGAATATGAGGACCCATTTTACACTGACCTAGCGCTCGAGGCCATGACAGAATGGTTCACCAACCCCGTGTTTGCACCACATTACCACCAGGTGGGCTATCTCTTGGCAAACTCGGCCGCCGCCCCTGAAAAGAGCAAGAAATCGTTGGCAACAAGCCTAAAGAGCATCGAGACACACCCAGCGTGGAAGGGAAAGATCACCCCGGTCCAGACCCGCGAGGACGTCCGAGCCGCTGCCCCAGCCCTTGATGGGCCCATGGAAGGCTGGGTGGGTTATTTCAATCGCCTCGCTGGCTATGCCCACTCAGCGAATGCCTTGAAGTCTATCCACAAGGCGGTGGTCAGCTTGGGAGGAGTTGTACACTGTGGTCAGACTGTGACAGAGTTGTTGTACGAAGCAGATGAGGCAGGGGGAAATAAATGTGCTGGTGTGAAAACACGGTCCGGTCAGATCTTCTCGGCAGATATCGTCGTCCTCACAGTCGGAGCCTCCCTGGCTTTTGTGCTCCCACAGGTCGGGCCTCAGGTCACGGCAAAAGCCTGGAGTGTAGCACACATCCAGCTGACTAAGGAGCAGGCGGACCAGCTTACGGGCATCCCCGTTACATATGCAAGGGACCTCGGATTCTTCTTCGAACCGGACAGAGAGACTCTGCAACTGAAAGTCTGTCCGTTCGGGGGTGGTTATACGAACCGCGTATCCATTCACGGATCAAACCATTCCATTCCTCCGCAGAACAACGACTTCATACCCGCGCAGGACGAGCAGAAGATTAGAAGGCTTCTGCGTGAGACACTCCCCAAACTCGCAGAAGAGCCGTTGATATGCCAGCATATTTGCTGGTGCGCTGACTCGGCTGACTCGGACTTCATCCTGGATTTTGTGCCCGGAGTACAGGGTTTGGTTGTTGCTAGCGGAGATTCTGGCCATGGATTTAAGATGTTACCAACTATAGGTCGTTTTATTCAGGGCTTGGTGGAAAACGGTACCCAAAAAGTTGCGCGGTGGCGGTGGAAGGACGGAAACGACGCCGGTGGTAACGTCAGCTGGAGGACAGGGGAAGTAGTCGATTTGAAAGATCTCGAAATCCACGGCGAAGCCAGGCTGTAACATGTCAATATAATGAGAAACCAGCCTTCTATGAATATAGTTATAGTACTACATATACACTTGTCCTATAGATGAAGCCGGCTTTCCGTGATTGGCCCGCGCTCCTTCGTCACCTTATAAGCATAGCACAGTCTCCGGCGTCGTCACCGAATCAAAACATACACTCTGACGCGTCAATAGTAGCTTTATTACTTACCATTTTCGTTGAAAAATGATTCCATCTCCCCAATTTCATTCTAGACAAGTGATGTTAGTGCACTGTCAACCACTAGTGTGGATAGGCCATGAGAGCATCTTACTACCGTTAGCTTCCTTCCCATTAGAAGAACGATTTGATCACCGATATCAGCAGATTGTAGCAACGTATTAATGTTTCGATCTGCACTTGCTGACATACCTTGCCGAATTTCCAGGCTTCAGGAGAACCCAGCCTCCAATTCAATTTCCTCTCAAGTATTCTCATATCGTCGTAACGCATGGGTATGACTTGTGGTATGACTTGTTTAACAAATACGACTGTTGTGGAGAACCGAACGGTACATAGTTTGAAGATTCCAAATAACAAAATGTTGATCCCAGCATACGGAATTGTTTCCAGTAAGATGTGCTTGAGGAGAAACTTGTTCTCTGAAAGTACTACTTTCTATTATCCAACACTGTTTAAACCTTTAGCCTAGCTTCCCGAACATTCTTCCGCCTAAGGATCCGGTATTTGATGGTATGAAGGAAGACTTCAGAGAACTGGAACTTGACGAAGCGGCGAGTCGGTACCTGAAAAACGGCGTCTAGCTCTTCCAGGGAAAGTTCCTTGGTCTCAGGTACAAGGAAGAAGATCAATATGAGAGCCATAACATTTGTGCCAGCGTAGAATGCGAACGCACCCTGTGCGCCGAAAGCAAGTAGCATGCGAGGAAAGGTCAAGGTCAAGACGGCAGCCCAAAAAAAGTTGGTCGCAACAGCCCAGGACATACCAATCTCGCGGTGTGACAGCGGGAAACACTCGGCCGAATAGGTAAATGGCACGGGTCCCTCTCCAGGCGAGTAGACAGCAGCAAAGAGGAAAATAAAGAAAGCCACCATACCGAGGTGCGCCCGGCTGTCCTCAGGGATCCAGAAGCAGAATCCGGCAGCTAGTAGAGTCCAGGCCATATGTGGGAAGGTGAAAAGTAGCAGTGCACGGCGACCAAATTTATCGATGGTCCAGATAGCTGGCCATGCGAACACAAAGTTCACAAGACCATAGCCCCAAGATGCAAGCAGCGACTGGGTAACTGTGGCGTTGGCTTCGGTAAAGACGGTGGCCGAATAGAATGCGATGATATTGACTGAATGGCTTAGAGTCAGTTCAAGTGCTGAAGAGGACGTAACCGGTGGAAGCCTACATATACTCACTTCCACACATTTGTTGGGCGATCATGACGACGAAAGATGCGACCGTGGCGCGTCGTAAGCGAGGAATGCTGAAGAGATCTCGAAAGCGGCGGAGGAATCCTACCATCCCAGCGCCACGACCACCCACAATAACGGTTTCCTCATACTCAATCATGATATGCATGAAGTATAGATCGCGAGCCGCCTGTATGGACGAATTCCGCAGGCGAAGCAGGCTCTGAAATGCGTCTTCGTAACGTCTCTTCTTGATCAGCCAACGCGGAGACTACGTAAGAGTGAGAAATTTAGTAAGGCGCCCAAAAGCACCGTGCCTGAGGGATGGTGCGCTCAGTGACGGGGGAAGAAAGAGGGCTGGAGCATAAAATTGTGCTCGCTACTAACCTCGGGGCAGAAAAAGATTCCCAAGAGCAAGGGCACGGCGGGGATAAATGCTGAACCGAGCTGCAGTCTCCAAGCAATATCTCCAACATCCTTGACGGCGAGATTAGCAGTGTTGCCCAAGAAGATACCAAAGGCGATCCACATCTGCCAAGACATGACGAGTGCACCGCGGATGTTGGCTGGGGCATTCTCTGCAGAATATACGGGCACAGTAACGTCCTTCACCCCCATACCGACGCCTAACAGAAAGCGACATGCAAGCAGCTGGCCCCAAGTCTGTGTCAATGCAGATCCGATGGGTGCAAGGAAACTAAAAACAGCTCCTGCGAATATAGTACCGCGACGACCAAGGTAGTGGTTGAGAGGATCTGAGGCCCAGCATGCACTACCCAGTTGATGTGTCAGTGTTGACTGCAAGTGAGTTCTCCGACCTATTCCAAAGAATTGAAAAAAAAAAAAAAAACAATAGGAGGGGGGAAGGTTATGGATGATTCTAATTTACTTACAGAAGGCTAATGGTGATGAAGGGAAAGGCGTTGATAACCCCGATCAGCCAAGAATTAGTCTCGCAGGTGCCAGCATTGGTGCATTTGTCTCCAGTGTCGGCAATGCCAAAGGCTTCTGGGAAAGACAGGTTGGCCCCGTTGGAACCTGTCACATCCCATCCTTGGACGGCGGCAGCGATGGAGTTGAGAATGATGGTCAGGTACATCATCTTAGGATGACGCCACTTATGGGTAACCTCCTCAGAGATCTTCACCTGCTCCTTTTCTGTAAGCTGGCTCGCGTACCGTGCATCCTGAGCGAGAAGTGCGCCTTGGCGCAGAAGCTTGAGGTGATCCTCGAGTCCATATGTCGCTGCGAAGTTATCGACGTCACTTAGCAGTTTGACCCGTGGGACACCGACTAATGGATTGATAGGACCCTGAATAGCTGAGATCTGTTCGACAGGCATGGAGTCACTGTCGTGGACATGGTCCGTGGTGGGCTTCTCCATATCTGCACTCATATTCAAGGTGTATGGGAGAATACCAGTTGAAGTCGTCTGCAGATGCTGAATCTTCCAGTCCTCGGTGTCGTGGAATGAATATCAAGTGCGTCTGAGGGAAATCAGGACCAGGACGATTGTCATGAGTTCGGATCAGTGCCGCATGGATGTCGTTGTCATTTATCGACTGTCGCATCACCGAACAAATGTAGTTGATCGAGGAATGCGAGGAATGATCCTTCGGACTAACATTTGGAGATGCAAACAAGCGAGGGGGTACTACCTGATCAAGTATAGAACGAGGTCTAGTAACCGATCTAAAGTCGTGGATATGGTCACGCGTGAGAGAGAAGTAGGTATACAAGGTATATCTGGTTCACTTTTCCTCTTCCATGCAAAGATCGTTGCCACTCATCCGACGGAGTTGGACAGGGTTCATCTTCGACCCCGCCTTTTGCCCTGCGCCCGTCGAACAAGTAGACAATGACAATTGGAGTGCTCAGACTTAGAACGGCTACGCGGCACCAGGATCTACTGCTGTGATTGTGTTATACCTTTGATGGACGTAGATTCGCTCGTAAAATCTGAGTCCGTCATGTAGCTGATTTACACCGGAGCGCAAGCTTTGCCTCCGTACATACAGGAAGTGGAATTTGCGTGGAGGATGAGCTTATGTAAATCCCCAGCCACGCACGTGCCACGGTATACGGTTGAATAGTTAAGATATTGTAGACATTGTGGATACATGACGCCGAATTTGCAGGCCGTGGGTACAGCTAGCCTATGCTTGTACGTATATATTGCTCGGTCCCGTGCTGAAAACCGGACCTGCGAACGACCTCCGATCTAGCTCAATCACAGCATTTGTCTTCTCGCAATACCGTATTGTGGCTTTCTGAGAATTACCCTGCCATGGCACCCAGTCTTCAAGTTGTTTCCGTGACTATAGCTGCCTTGTCGGTGTGCTTCTATATTTCACTCCCGTTGCTGCTTTCACTAGTCGCGGGGCGCGTGGCTATTGACAGGACCAGGTTAGTCAGATGGGAAAACGCGACGGATCTCAACAACGCCGACTGCAAGGTGGACAGACTCGCCAATGCATGTGAGGACGTCAAAATTCACTTCCAATCTTCCACAGCCTTTATAGCTTGCGGTGATCCGCTTGGGAGGACGAAATGGTATCCCCCGGCTTGCATACGTACCGTGCAAAAGAGGGCTTCGTTCCGAGAGCACATCTTCAAGCACGATATCATTTCAGGACAGACCACTGAGCTCAAGCTTGATGGACTGAGTGAGGATGATGATTTTGTCACACATGGTATTGACATCTGGCCGGTCTCGGATAACAAGGTGTGTACTTCTACCCCGATTTCACAACAAAATATGAAAAGGTAACAACTAATTCTGCACAGATCCATATTTTCGCCGTCAACCATGCGCGATCCGGGGACTCCATCGTCATATTTGAGCACCTTCTAGGCTCTAGTACTGCTCACGTCGTCATGAATGTACGACACGATAACATTTTGACTGCTAACGGAGTGGCAGCAACTGGACCTTTGTAAGATATACATACCTCACATAAACGAGTGTACCCGCAAGGATGATTAGAAAAAAAAGACAAGACTCACCACGACATATAGCATATTCTACTTCACCAACGACCACTACTTCGAGAAAGGCCTTCTTCGAGACCTTGAGGACCGGTGGGGCCCCTGGGCAGGAGCTTCTCATGTTCAGTATTGCGATGCAAGTAGCGAGGTATGTATGCTCCAACGCACCCAGGCGATAGCTAGACTAAGAGGCTTCACAGGCGGTTCGCTGTTTCCAGGTGTCCAATTCTGTGCCTGGAGCCAACGGTCTAGCAGTTGACGGTGACCAGCTGTATCTAGGGGACTCGAAAAACGGCACCATTGCTGTATATGACATAGTCTCGGAGCACAAGCTCAGGCGTACCCATGTCGTCGTGAGTTCGGCGTGCCTTAAAACCAGTTACCGGGTGCAAAATGACTGACCCAGCAAAGGATTTAGGCGCTGCTGCTGACAACATTAGAATCCTACCCGGTAGCGGTGATCTTATCGTATCAGGTCAGTGTGGATGCAAAAGTGGATTTTCCCCAGTTTGTCCACCCCGGGCTGCTAAGACCATTCCTTTGGAGGTCAGCCGAACCGTGCTAATGCTCTCTCTCTACCCCGCAAAGTGTTCCCCACGCTAGAGGACCTGCCCCTGTACCTCTCAAACGTGGATAAACTCGGCAAGGATTTCAAAGTCCCAGCCGGCATTCTTCGGTTGCGCCGTAATCGGGACTTTGTGCCAGAAATGGTCTACCATGATGACGGGAGCGTCCTCAGTTTTATGACCGCTGCTGAGATAGACCCAGAGAATCGAATCATAATAGGCGCAGCTGTTTTGCAGTATGGTGGATTTGCCGTTTGCAAATTGCCTCCCAATTACGATCTATCCTGAAAATCTCAGCAGCTGGAAGAAGGAAGGATTGCAGGAAAGAAAGCCAAAGGTTTTCTATGCAAATATATCGTCGATAGATAGAGTTCAATATATAGTGAAGCTGCCTTAGAAATTGCTCATATATATTAAACCTTAGATCAGCCACTTTATGCATGCTAGCAAACATCTCCTGGCGCCACATACACGTGTGATAGTGACTCCTTATTAGAATGTCTCATTAGTGAGGCTTTTATTGTCTTCACCAGCCTAGACTGGTGAGAGGCCGAGTTGTTTTCAAAATAATACTTCAATCATGTCTTTGGGCAGTTGCGTAACGTGACTCTGTCTTCGCCTAGCTCCGGAGCGAAGCGCTCCGATATTTTGGGGGAAAATAAGCGATCGGCTCTCCTACTCTCCAATATGCACAGAATACATTATGTCCTCAGTAAGAAAATACACTGATCTATTTCAGATGGCCCATTACAAGACGTCGTATGGGAGTATTTCCTTTTGCCAGAATACACACCGCTTAGTATGTGCGAGGGCCATTGACTCACTGGCCCTGACAGCCAGCCAACAGCCAGGCCTGTTGATAGCCGCTAGATAGTTCGGCCTCATGGCTTTTTCTCTTTCCTCCTCTCTTCACAGGATTTGCAATACGGGCTTTTTGCCCTCACATATAGCATTCTTTATTGAGCACGGTAGTTATTGATTTACCGCGAAATGGAAATCTAATGAGCGTGGAAGTGGCATGAACAGTGTTAGATACAATCCTCCTGAATGCATGGAAGATCTCTTATATGGCCATATCAGGCTTGTGGATAATTTGTATGATGTAAGGGTCAGGTTCCAACATCTACCCTTTCTTAATCACGTCTTCTTTTGATGCGATAATTTTTACCAGTCCCCACTACAGTACTCCCCCGAAGTTCGTGGAATTTTTTTGCTATTGACGATATATACAGTAAGTCTCGTAAGAGTATGCCGCATCAGACAAGCTACCCGGGCGAGAAGAAAAGCAGCATTTCGACAGCCTTGACACACTCAGATCACGTTAAAATTCAACTTTCCGTATGAATCGATAGCTATTAACCCATTCCTAGCCATCAGGTATTTAAACCTGACTTTCAGGATCCTTTAAAAATTTCCCTAAGGTAAATTGAATACCAAATGAGGCAAATTGTTTCTGTCATGGTGAACAGTAAGTCTTTGTCCTTTGAAATGTGAAAAATGCCAAATACTTACTTTTAGCAGGACAACAATCCGAGTTGTGGGTAATGATCATCCTCCACGATTCTATTGCGCAGCAGCATCCTTATATTAGTGTACCCATGACCATGTGTTCAACGAAGCGTCAATCGTCGGTACTTGGTCTCACGGACTTTGTTCCAAAAGGCTCATGATAAAGAACCAGCAAATACGATAAGAAATGAAAATTATAATCAGCGAGTGCGGCTATTAAGATGATGTAGTGAGTTATTCCCCTGGCAGACCCATACTGCTTGTTGTCAAACATCTTAACTCTCCGTCACTCCCGGCCTTTGCCCGCCCATTGGCCTAGACCTCTTACTGAATTGGGGATTCACGTCTCTTCCTCCTTGTGAGATTTCAATGAACTCCTCTCTTTCAAAAAGACCGCAGATATCGTTGCCGTAAGGTTGCGTTTCAAAGTGAATCAAACTATAACAAGGAACCATACATAGTTGCTTGTAAGTCCATATGGTTATAAGTATTGTTCTATAAGGACAAATGGAGGAAGGGACGGAACTTAGCCTACACACGTGGACGATCTTCAAGGTCACCCGACTTAATCCATCAACCGAACCTAGAGCCGTGACCGTATATTACTTCATCCTCCTCCCAGTAAGGACACAAGTATTGCTGTCCTTCCCAGAGCTTTAGGAATATTGACCGTGGGTATTCCACAGTATATCGCGCCACTCGTGGGTGCTGTTGGCGGAAATCGGAAACTTGATAACCGCAGGTAGCCAACACGCTATCCCAAAAGTCCCCCCAATAGCTGCCAACATCCCTATCCTGAGGTGCATTAGAGCTTCCTTTCAAGTATGCTATCTCAGATACTGAAGTGCCAAACATGGTCTTCCTGGTGGATATTGGCGCCTGATTTGATGAGAAGGACCAAAGTGGCGAACTCTTCCTCCAAATGATGTGGGCCCCGGGCGCTCATAATGGCTATGAGAAGACACGAATAGCCAGCGCTATCCACTGCATGTACGTCGGCGCCACGTCGTAGCAAGAAACCGATAGTTTCCTTACGGTCGCCGTATCCCATACCGCGACAACACTCCAGCAACGCTGCATTGCTTTCTCCACGCACGTTACAGGCCATTAAGTCAATACAGCAGTTGTCTAACATGACTCTTATCGAATCCTAAAGAGAAGCTAGTCAGCGAAATACAATTAGAACACTAAACACACTTAAAAATTAATACTTTGCCATTGACTATTATCTGTTCGAAAGGGGTTTTCCGACTGCCGGCTCCATCCTCGATTACTGAAGCATCCGCACCAGCTGCGAGCAGAATTCGTCGGCAATGGTTCATACGTATCAAGTCGTTCGGCTCTGTTCCGAAGTCGTTCAACTCCGCAGCGACCAGGGGGCTTGTTACTTCAGAAGGGATTCGAAAATGTCGAGAACAGATTATGAGATCTTACATGAGGAACTCTTCATCGTATAACCATGGCGCAACATGGTCCACATCGAGGCCACTTTCAACCAGGAACTGACAGACTTCTGGTTGGCGAGTCGCATACTTTGAAAGTTTAGTGTTAGGTTTTTTAATCGCCTCTTCATGAAACTCACGGATAGTAAAGATCTCCCCGCTTCGTCATGATCTCTGATAGATGCAGTTCCCTGTTGCAGAGATTTCCTAAGACCATCCAGGTCACCAGCTCCGACCATTGCGAATACTGGTGAGTTCTTTGGTCGTACTCGGTTGACAGAGATACAAGGGATGTTTGATAACAACCCCCCCTGCATTAGTTCTTTCTGACATATAGACAAAGTCAACATTCTGTCTTGTGTGGACTGTTTCGACGGCAAGAAGGTTAATATCGCCGAGAAATCCTCCACATCGCCTTCTGCCGTTCCGCCGGAAGTACCACTGCAGCTTCTCATATTGATGTTTTGCAATTGACGTCTCCGCCTTGCTGAGAAGATGATTACGCGGCCAGCGCCAATATCAAATTCTCGCCGCTGCTGCTTCTGATGAAGTACAGTACCGGCGGGATGCGATCTCTTCATGCCTATCATCTTATTAGGAGCTATGTTAATCAAGCTCTGCGTGGAGACTTACTGACCTCTGTTGATGGATAGTTTAGCTGAGGATATGATGTGCCCGGTGAGGAGTCTCAGGTCTTTGCAAAGCTCGCGGTTGTCCAAGTCTTCTGTCTCGACAGCCCCGCGAATGGGCCGCAGCTGGACAAAGTTGTCATGGCTCAGAAGTTTTTCTAGGTTTCTGATGACGATATCGGCGTCGTCGGACCTGATTGTACGTTCGTCATCGCCGATGAGAAGGCATATTTCTTCAATAGCATTCATCAATTGGTTGTGGACATTGCTCGCCACGTCCTTGTTGCATTCTCTGGTCTCTTCTAACATAGAGTCTTCAGCGTTTATTTCGACCACCACAGGTTGGCCAATTGCTCGTGCTGGTATGTCTTCTTGCAGCTGGCGGATGATCTGCAGTATCTTGTCCATTTGAAATTGCAGGGCAGGAGGCTTGTTGTCATCGCTGTCACCCCTCAGACCCTCTTTCTGCAAGTCGAATTCCTCTTGTTGCTTGCCGATATCAGACCTGAGCGAGAGAACCTGGTCTCGGCATTCAACCACAACGTCCCTATTACCTAATTTAGATCTTGATGCGATCAATGACTGTTGATGCACACCTACCTCTGCTGGACAATTAAGCGCAGACTGAGAGCAGACGCATGATTTGCGAGGATCCTGTTTACGTGGTCGAGGTTTTTGTCGGTCAGCGCAGCTCTGACACGCTTCCAGATCTTTCCACCTCTTGTCTCGGAGCCTGCAATATGAAATCCCTCCAACTTGACAGCAATTGCCTCAACATCATTAGTGCACTGCTTGATTTCAAGTCCATCGTTGGAGTCCGTAACTGAATGCTGACGCTGGAGCTGCTGGAGGATGGACCGGAGGTTGCTGACGCTGTTGGTGGCCAGCTGCACATTAGCTGACCCATTGTTGACAGACAACAAGATGTCGTAGATTTTCTGGAGGGAGTTGAGAACGCCAACAAAGGCGAGCACACTGGCTCCAGCACTCAAGGGATCCATGGCTGCGGATTGTCTTTGCGTGGGAGGTGTCTGGTACAAAACCAGGCGATCGCGCTCCTCTTCCAAGCTCCGGGAAGACGAAGGGAACTTGAGAGGGGCGGCTTTGAGAATTAAGGCTGGTCAAGAACGGGAACGCCCGAGTATTCTGACGCTGAGACAGCAATAGTCCGAGGTGGTGCAAAATTGCGAGAAAACATGAAAAGAATCCTGGACCAGTCCCTTTACATGATCAGCAAAGCCTCATTTTCAGCAGAGTGGCGCTCTGCAGCTTGCTCAGATAGGATAAGCCTAATGTTGTGAACCTAGGTCTTAGAAACAGGGTGCCATAAGAATTGATAAGACGAACAAGCTTTCCCTTATAGAAATTGCAAGACAAGAAGCTTCAGCTGTTACTCTTAGACGATACGAAAATTAATCGCGTGTTGCATACTCGCTCTGAATCAGGCTTATTATCCGTTATCTACTTTGATATTCGGAGAGCTCAAATGTTACGTCTTGATCAAACCATCAGTGAAATATGACAAGTCGAATGTGCTCATTTGTACACTCCAATCCTGATGGCCCCCACGGCATATGCGGAGCACATGATTGCGGAGCTTCACACTCTGCGAAGGAACATGCAGCCAGCCACTTATAATTGCCAAAGGTTGGCTACCTGCACTTATCACTGTCATGGCCACCGATGTCCAAGCTTCCGTGTGCAGCGCTCCCACCTTCTTTTCATAAGTGTCTTGACCCCAAAGTACGGGTCAAACTACACTCATTGCAGCCCTGTTCCAGAGACATCTTCTTAGAGACATCTTTTGTTTCCAACCCCTCATATAACCTTGAGTTATCATGTTGGCAGCAAGTCTTCCATTCGCGGCCTGCTATTTACTGGCTTGATCCTCCATCATTTATTCATGGGCCCACTTGCTAGTCTTCGTGGTTCAGAACTCGTCGGGCTTACCTACCATTATGAGCTTTCCTAAGTATGGTATGACCTTCCTTTGTTTTTGTCCTGACCCGGGAGTACATTTTATTCGACCGGGACAATACATGTTCAAAATCAAGGAATTGGATGCCAAATATGATGAGGAAAAAATACCAACGCAGTACACAGAAGAACTAATGCTTACTGAAATCAAAATCCATCATCCGATTCGGACCAGATGATTCATCTATCTATTTATCGACACAATTTGCGCTCCATCCAGGCCATAGTTGCGATAAAGATTTCCAAATGAACAAAGCTTTGGGTGTAAGCAGCTCTGTTGGGAGGCCCCATTCACCGTCTACACGAGAACAACGAGAAGCGACCAATCCTTTCTTTTCTTACTGACGTATCGGTAGACTCAGACCTAGAGCTGGCTGATAAGGCAGCCAGATTGAGGCCACTTTTTCCGCGAGCAAAATAGAGCAGTGAGGCAACCTCTCCGATATCTACTACGCGTTTTGTAACGAGTAAGAGAATCCCTGTGAAAGATAGGATTTGATTGTAACTGCTAACAGTAGCTCTGTAATTATGTAGCGTCATTCACTAATACTATTTTGGTAACAGTGCTGACCTTCTCCACGACTTGGAGCTCGCCAGTAGCCGCCGCCACAATGTTGCCAACGTGCTTGGCCGCAGCAGATTCAATCTATATTTTGGTTGGATCCGCGATACCATGCAGAACCTCCCGCCCAGTATAGGCACATCCATAATGCCACCAGGGATTCGGGATATGATCGCCTTCCGCAAGTCGATCAGCAAACAAATTGCTTCCGCCCTAGCTAGCAAGCCATCTCCAAACGAGACGTCGTCAATTTTTAATTTTCCTTCGCGATAGTCCGGGTCTACCCGTCTCTGAGAAGTCGCCTCAGCGTCTTCAGGATGAGGCTACACTGCTCATCATGGCGGGAACATATTCGCTAATGCTGTCATTGATCATGCCATACTACCACCTCCTCGCACGTCCAGATATCATGGCGAAGCTCCGATCTGAGCTAATTCCCCACCCTGCTGTTGTCAAGGCCCGCCATCGTCCAAGAGTTCCACCGGCTCAATTTTGGACTGACCGGGCGGAACCCCCGGGTCTGCCCTGATAAGACTATTCTTTTCTTTGACAAATGCACGACAGAATGGCAGGGGGTGACGTGCCTATACGATCCCACCAGACATCTCGCTCAGCATGTCCACCTTGTTCTTGCATACAGACGAGTCTATATTCCCGGATCCGTGGCAGTTCGACCCTGAGCGTTGGACAGTTACAGATGATGCAGAGACGCTGGGCCGGCGACGTCGATTTATGATGAATTTCATGCGTGGCACTCGCGGATGTATCGGCATGAACCTCGCGAATGCCGAGATAATCGTCGCCGTGGCTGCTATGGCTCGGGGGGATATGCGCCTGTATGAGACGACGGCGGAAGATGTGGCTTTCTGTCACGATTATCATGTCATGTGTCCGAGGCTTGGGTCCAAAGGCGTACAGGACAAAGTGACCGGCCGCACTGGTAAGGATTGACCAGTGTGGCCTTCGATGCAGGGATGGGTAGCTTTCTATCAGGTCCTATCAATGACTATTGTGGTCTTTAGGAGTCTAGCAGCGTGAAAAGAGGAGGTATCGGCAATTTAAGGACTTGGTCAGAGAGCTCTTCTATATATAGTGTGGGTTCTCCAGTATTGTTCACCTTGAATTAAATATCATTGCCACAGACACGCACAACAGGAAACACAAGACTACTCTACGGCCGCACTAAGAATTGAGTATAGGTGTAATAATAGTATTTTATGATTGTATAGATAGGCTTTAAGAAAGCAGTAGGCAAATTGAACCAGTGACATGGAAATACAGGATTGATGGAATAAGTTGGTCGAGTGCCAGATATGAATCACCTGCACCTAGGAACTTGACACTTAATACCCCGGTAACTCAGCGAGAAGATTGTGATCGCCTTCTATGGCTGATATCACAAATCCAAATAGTACGAAAGTTCGAAGAATAAGAAGAAGCGCTATACTTTCAGCATATTTCACCCACCCCTTCCCGGCATCCGCGATAATAACTTTCAATCAATTATGGCTAGCTAATGATATATGTAAGTAAGGGATGGGTATGTTCAAGAACGATTAACAAAGAAGACGCTATGTTAAGGCTCAGACTCTGACCGATATCACGAGAAGTGAAGACCCAAACCCTGTTGTAGAAAAAAAACCACTAGCTATCGTCCAGACACCACCTGCGTCTAGGGGATTAGACACCTCCTGGTTTCGGAATCTTGAACGATTATATACTTTGTCTACAAATTGTTTCTTGACTAAGTCTATCTCACACTAAGTGGTGTAAATACATTTCTTCATGCAAAAAGGCTTTGTATCGCAAACTGCATTCATATCTTATGATTGGGACAACTCGCAAGTCCTGCCGAGCAGTGAGTTCAACGAGATACTCATGTTGATCGCGCTGCAGCCTGCAGCACTACAAGATGTTATCAGCGCGTCAGGCTATGAAAACAACAAATGGGAGCAGTAATTCACAAGATTCCAATACTGAGAATCATACAAGTGACAATCTTTGCCTCGGAAGTTGGAGAGAACATACGAACATTGCCGGCAAGATGGCCAACGTAACGTCGATGGCGATATCCCAAGCTTTACAAAACTAGTTTTAATTCTCTTTCTAGATACTTTGCCAGCATATTTCTCCTTTGATCACGGTCACTTACAGTGTGCGAGCTAATGTGCTTTAGACGAAGGTCATGACGGCAGTGAAGAAGTCAAGCTAAACGCGGTTGTGATGATAAAGTAAAGTACATATTTACGCCACACTGCACTTCAGCTGATAATGAGTGGTATGAGCAGAGAGACCAACGTTTTGGCGGTTCCGAAGAGAAGAATGACTGGCAATTGAGAAAACCAAGAACACTACTCGGCTTTCAGGATCTGCTGTTCGGTGAGATAGTAGATGTGTCGCCCACTGCTAAACTTGCTATATAAGTCATAAAGCATGCCCTCATCACGTATAGTATCTCCAGTTATTTATAAGCGTCCGAATTTCTATGATATATGTCGATGTATAGATTCTATATAATTACTCAGGTGACGAGCATGATCCAATCGTCGTGCCAATTTCGCGGATCTCGTGGCGAGCATTGAAAGCGAAGGCCGACAAGCAAGCTGCCAAAGCCACCCATAATCCAAAGAGGCGGCTACCAGCTGTGCGCAACGGTTCTCATTAGGAGGAGGCGGCATTGCTTGTTGTGTAGACATCTTGGAGTGTGTTGTTGTATAGGAACGCCTTTACGGAATCAAAGCTTGGACAGGCACACATCGCAGTCAAAACAAAAAGAGTCGACGTTGCAGGCCCAGAGCAGGAATGCGCAATTGAAATAAAGGGTTGCGGTACTATTTAAGTATACAGATCGCTATGTGAAGGCAGTCACACATAGTTCAACGCGGCATACAAAGTGGCTCATTTGAAAAGCGAACTATTTTCAGGGCCTATGAGCAGAGCATTCGGCTCTTCGATCGTGGAGTTTGCCTCGTTGAGAAAAGATTCAAAGGATACTGGCAGACTGGTCGGGGCATCTAATCCGAAGTAACGGCTCGGCCGTGTATTCTCCTCAGGGTATATCTTGAGGCCGGTGACGGTCCCGAGAATCACTAGCTTCATTGTCCGCCACGGGGAGGGCTGTGCCGTCGCCGTGTAGCTCGTCGTGGGGTGAGGGATGTGCTTCTTACTGGACGGCGTCTATGATGGTGACTAAATCCTCACCGTGCTCGGCAGGTGGTCGATGTGCTCTGTTGACGAAAATCTCTTGGTGCCAAATCGTGAGAATTGAGGTCGGCTCTGCGTTGAGTGCTGCGGCAGACCAGCCAGACTGTTGAAGAATTCTTGTGGCAACCTTACTACCCCCAACTAATTTATTTGGTGCATCAAGTGAGTCCTTAGGATATTATGATGCTAGTAGTTCCTTCAGGAAGGTGCAAAAATTACAATCCCGTTTCAGCTCATCACAAGCACCGGACAACAACGTTCCACAAAAGGATGGGGCTGACATTTACAGGTCATGTTGGTGAGACGGAGAAACATAGCTTCCTGAAGGATTACGGAGATTTCTATCGTCTCTACGTTGTTGGCGTCAAGAAGATGCGAGCCATTCTTAAGGTAGATATTGGACGAGAGGGGTACCGCATGTATCCTACTTGCAACCGAGATAGGTGTTGGTCAGTAGTTGCTTAACAACCTGCCAACATGAAGCCTGCCTGCGTAAGCCTATATGCATCTATTGACTAATCACTGAGCGATATTGTGCAAGTGAAGCCAACCCACTCTACTGGAAACACCACTTTCATCATAGAGTCCGGGATTGAAGACGAGGACGGGGATCTATATCGAGATTCAGCCTTGTGCAGGCCGCATGGACCAACGACAAGTGCATGCTTATATAGTATCCACCTGAATCCTTTGTTGGCTCCACGGTGGTGAATCCCGCCCTTGTCGGAACTGAGACTGGTCAGCTCTAGTGCAAATCCCAGGGCGTATACTTTCTCTCCGAACCATGCATTCTGGTTTCCTCTTATATCTTCTGTAGTCCTGGCGATGTTTGAGTGATTTAAGAGACACTAAAGTGCTTCATAGTTTTTCTCTTCACACAGGTCTTTCAAGCCGTGATAAGAGAGGCTCATGGGACTGCTCTCGATGCCTGGCTATTCCAATCACTCCGCCAATTTACTCAACGACAAGTTCGCAGGGAACTCTGGGCGCATTATCTCTCTTCGACTACACAGGAACTAGACTCTAAGGCCCATCAACCATGGCTGCTTCCAAAGATATTGATGCCCTCCTAGAGAAGCTCTTTGCGATAGCCTCGAAGAGTAGCGAGACGCGGGCTCAGGTACTCGATGGGTTACAAGCCATTCAGTACCGACTCGAGACTCCTCAAGATACCACCTTGCGCTTTGCGAACCTACAAGTTCAAGTAGCTGCAGCCCAGATCGGCCAAGACCTCAAGATCTTCCAGAGTCTATCAGAGAGCCCTCAACCCATAAATGTAGCCGACTTGGCCGCCGAAACCGGCGCTGCACCACTGCTATTGAGTATGTCTCTCCAAGGATAACTACCAACAAGCACGACTGATCAAGCCCATATGCTGACACTCTTCCCAGGCCGCATTTTGCGATATCTTACTTCCGTGGGCCAGGTCAAGGAGACAGCGCGGAACATTTTCACGGCCAACAATATAACCAAGACGCTATCCCAGACTGGCCTGCGAGGCCATATTTACCATACCTTTCACACCATAGGCCCCATTCTGCAGGCATTTCCGCAGTTCCTTGCTGAAACCAAATACCGCGATGTTCATGATGTGGCAAAGACGGCTGCGCAGATGGCCTTCGCGATCGATCAGCCCGGCTTTGTGTGGCTCCCGACGCAACCGGAGCGCTTTGAGGCTTTCCAACAGGCCATGACGGTTCAGCCGCAAAATCGAATAACTTGGTTCTCCGTCTTCCCTCTCGAGGAAGAACTCAAGCCTGACACTTTTTCGGGAACTCATGCGCTCGTCGATGTTGGCGGCAGCTTCGGCTACCAGTGTCTGGCGCTGGTAGCCGCGTTTCCCGCTCTTCGCGGGAAGCTGTTGCTCCAGGAGCTCCCACAGACAGTTTCTATGCTCCCGTCCCTCGAGGGTATTGAAGTGGTGGCGCACGATTTCTTCACGCCTCAGCCTATCAAGGACGCTAAATTATACTATTTGCGTAATATCATTCACGACTGGCCGGACGACCAGGCCGTCGCCATCTTGTCACACATCCGGGCCGCGCTCGGACCGGACTCACAGGTGCTGATCGATGACATTGTGCTCCCGACCTCCGGTGTTCATTGGCATGCAGCAGCCTACGATCTGATTATGATGTCGTCATTCAGCGCGCGTGAGCGTACCATCGAGGAGTGGCAGGCTTTGCTAGATAAGGCTGGCCTCCGCATCCTGAAGGTCCACACATATTTGCCTCGCCTGCAAGATTCCATCATCCAAGCTGTTGCGCAGTGAATTTTTTGGGAGCTGTGACAGCTCCTTCGTAACAAGGTTATATGCCGGAAATTTCAAGTTCGATCCACCTCTATAGAAATGGGCTACTTTTGCAGAATACCGAAGTAGACAGAGTAAATTCGACTTGGGCATTAAGCAGTCGCCTATTGTGTATGCTGCTTTGTGAAATGTAATGCTTGCATTGTTATAATCAGTACCTGTACTCAGCGCTGCTCGCAAATATGCAAGTACTAAGTCAAAGCACCCCTTTCCCGATCACCCCCCCTTCCCGATCATCCCGGTCAGCTACACCGCTTTTTCAACCCCTCGATATAATTTTGATTTTCTTCATCAATCCCGGGCCTCATGCTCACTTGAGTGGGCTCGCAGCGACCAATTACGATCAGCAAAGAAAATTGTTCTTTATTTACGCCATTTAATCCTTTCACGATTACTGAGGTGCCCGTTGATCGGAGGGTTGAGACAATCTTCGTTGATACCTGCAGGCGTTCTGCACCACCACTGTGCCTTGATCTCGAGCACGCAGGTTGATTCTTAACTTTAGAGCCCGGTATACCGTTTGAGCTCCATAGCTTGAACTTCCGGCCGCTCGGCTCAGACAGATACGGACATCCAGCGACCAAGACATCTGGGGACTCGGGTGATGATGACAAGTATCAAAAATATAAGTTTCTGATCTTGGTCATGCATCTGTCAGAGCCGGGGAAATGTTATTCAATACGGGTGCGAGAAAATGTGGAGATTGATACATGGCGCTGGGGATCAAAAGAGAAGCTAACGCCTTGCGACTGGGACAAGATGGGGATGCGCTTAAGGTATTCTCGGGTGAAGGTGTCAAGGGTAAAGTTTGGGAGCAAGATGTAAAGCGCTTTTAGACTTTCTGAATCTTGAATTTTGAATTTCAATTTTTGCGCTTGCCAGTACTGCCACCTGCTTATCTTTTCCGTCTGCTATCTAAGTACACAGCAGCCGAACAGGGCGATACTTTGCCCGGCAAAGCCTCTGTTGATGTTTCTGATGCTGGATAGAATGTTACCGGCTTTTTGTCCATTTGTGAGAATCGTGATAGTACCATGGACTGGTGCAATGCTTATATATAGAAGGACCTGAGCTGTATCTAACTAGAGCTGGCTCTAGAGATAGCATGTATCCTCTGCAAAGCAGACAGCGGTGGGCTCTTGAGAGACTTGGAAGGCTGCAAGATGGGATTCTAATAAAGTTGATGCGAATGGATTGCCTTTATCTCTTGACAGCAATCGCAAGGATGAACTTTCAATGGATAGATCTTGGGTACTTCCTAAAATAGAATCAAATTATTATTTATTCAGCAAATGTGTCATAGTCCCTCTTGCTTTTGAGAAAAGCTGGCTTTGCAAGCAATTAGTATGCCGCTATTTATTCAATCTTATTCTTTTTGTTAGGAAGTGTCTCTTTATCACTAGGCAGCGCTGCAACACTTGAGCTATACCCAAGTGAATATTCAGTGTTTGTAGTATTTTCATGACAAATATTGCAAGGAATACATAATGTTAAACTTCAGGCTTTGGCAACCTGTTTAAATGAATTCCTTGTAGCGAGTAAATGCTATCAGAAGTTGCTGAAACAATGTGCGCAGCTCCGCGTCATAGTGCAAGGGTTCTATGCCGGTGACATGCCTGCTGCTGACGCGGAACTGAGCCAAGGTTTTGAAATAGCCAATGAAACCAAACAAAATAAACAAGCATGTTTACGTCCAGATGCCTTCCTGTCGCCAGAGGCTGGATCTGGCCCACAATACCTTATAAGGATAATCATAGCACGCGAAACATTATTACGACTGCTTCTTTCGAGCGAGACATTCTCTTATTATAGAGGAGATGCAGCCGCTGGTGAGAAACAGCACACAATCTAGTAAGAGAAGCACGGCTTTCTTTCAACTTCATCCATATACACTTGGGCTCTCGATAACATACTTACAATGCGCCAGTATTCTATACTTCTAGCTGTGGTCTGTGCCGTGGTGCTGGCCTCAGCGGAGACGCACATTATGTTTACTGGCTTTTTCAGCAAGTCGTCTATTTACGCTCTGGAGTTCGACGACTCAGCCGGCAGCCTCGTCTTGGTTGCCAACAATACCATTTTGTCTTCTGAACCCAAATGGATCGCCCTCGATGTAGGTATCCTCGACATGAGCACAATCTGACTTCTCAGACTTGCTAACTTGCAATCCCAGGCCAGCAAGCAGACTGTCTATGCGACAAGCACCGGGGGGTTCCACAGCTACGCTCTGAACACGACAGACTATAGCCTTACTTTTACGAATTCTATTAACCATCCAAACGAGTCCTGCACCAACTCAAACTTTGTCATGGCGTCCCCGGTTGAGCCTTACCTGGTGTATGGTGTGCCGTACACTGTGGGGTGCGGTGGCCTGGCTATGAATGTCAATGACACAGGCGCGCTCTTGGACATCTTCGGCAACCTGACTTACAACTCTGATTGTGGTATCCACGGCATGGCCATCGCCGGTGATGGCACGTTTGTTTACTCTGCAGATGATTCTGGGAATGCAGTCTGGGCCCATTCAGTCGACGCAGATGCCGGAACGGTCACGGAGCTTCAGGATCTTGGCGCGCCATCCGACAGCAACCCTCGCCACCTGGCAGTGCACCCCAACGGTCGCTTCGTCTTTGTCGTTTACGAGGAGGCGTGCCAGCTTGCCATCTACAGCCGCGACGAGAACGACGGCCTGTTGTTCGCCACCAACACGACCTACTCCCTCATCCCTGAAGCCTTCACAAACATAAGCAGCTACTGGGCTGACGAGGTGACGATTCTCGGCACTGCTGCCAGCCCCAGATATCTCATTGCCTCGACTCGATCCCACGAAGACACCAAGAAGGGCTACGTCTCAGCCTTCTCTCTCAGTCCCACCACTGGCGCCATTGAGGAGCAGCTCTTTATTACCGAGACGACTGGCTCTGGAGGCAGTGCTAACTCTGTCTCTGTGGCCACTTTCAACGAGGAGTACTTCGCCATCACAGACTCTACCGACGACTTTGTCGAGGTTTGGCAGATCAACGGGACTTCTGCGGCACCGGTTGCCCACTTGGATCTTGACAGCGGGCTTGCTAACGTTGTTTGGTACAGTTAAAGGAGGGGACACAAGTTTGTGTTGCAGAACAGGGTTATATATTACAGACCGCAAAAGGGCATTTTTGGCCTAGCATCTAACTTTTAAGCATGTATATATAAACGGTCTCTTGCTTTCGATGTCCGTGATATGTTTGTGGCTTCGAACTTGAAACTCCTCGTCTGCTCTTCCTTGTACGTATCACATACCTCTTGAGGCCGAAACTAGCTATGTCTTTTTTTTTCCTTTTTCTTCAAACTTTCCGATACATGTGATCGTCGCAGACAGGAGCTTTATTTAACTTTCGCTCTAAGTTCTCTATGCGTGGAGGAGGAAAATGATGGATGGCACTACGGAAGGAAAGAAGGGAAAGGAAGGAAAACCCACCCAGCTAGGTAGCTAAATGAAGATATCCAGGGCAGGGGCCTCGAAACAGCACATGGTCTAACCACGCTGGCCTTCGCACACATCCTGAGGCTCAGGGGGTGGGCCTAGCGGGTCGGTGTGAGGTTTACGAACTCCGTCTCGGTCGTGGAGAGAGTAATCAACGTTTGGAACTTCGATCTCCACAGGACGGGGGCTTCGGCCACGAAAACTACGTATCCTGTCTTTGAACGGCGTGTTTCGAGGCCATCAGCCCACGAGATATTAGCGTCGGCGCTGATGATCTTGGTAGTCGAGAGCTTTCTGTTCAGAAGGAGGCCTATAAGTTATTACAAATAAACATGCTGTTATCGACTCATGAAAACTCTCGTTCGAGGTCTCTACGAGGCCACCGTCTGAGCTTGTGGTGGTAGCATTAATTACACGGCTAGGGGTAGCGTCTTGATCGAGTCCACATCTGTCTCCACGATGTGCTCTTTCGTCGGCGACGCGACAATGTGCAGCCGGCTTGGAGGCGTGAATTCTGCAGCACCCAGGTTCCTCGCAATTAGGAAACAGGAGCTCGAAGACACCCTTGCCCGCGCCGTGATATCTGGCCGGCTTGAACGGCGGCCACTTGCGGTACCTATTCTTTTTTATTTAAATTAGTGTTTAATATGTTTTTCAATAAAACAAAATAATAAGAACAAAAAATATAATAAAAGTAAGTCAATAACTTTATATTATTTATACATCTAAAGAGTATAATAAAGAAAAGTTATTTTGAAAAGCTTGGGTAGAATTTTATAATATACATAATGTGGAATACCCATGGTGTTGAGCGTGCGAGAGGGAAGGAGCACGCGGCACTATGTGGTCCGTGCGTGGTGGCCTGTGCACCCACAGGCCAACCCACCTCAACACCGAACGCGCTGGCCCACGATAGATAGCTTTTTCTTCAATCAAGTTCAATCCTCTTTTGCACCCCCCATCTGACCCATCGTACGTACGATAGGAAAGCCCATCCAACACATAAAATATATGAGTTTCGGTGCAAAAAGGGTGTGTCCGAACACTTTTTGACACTAACCGTATGGATCAATGTTCAAATGCTCCCACTTCCACTCTGGCAGCTTCACCTGTTCTTTGCCAGCCTTTTGGCTGTCGTATCCGGGTCCCATTACGCGCTGCTCGAATTTCTCCTCTATCGAATATACCTTCCACTGTTTCTTGCGTCTCAAACTCCAAGCTCGTGCTGCCATTTTCACATCATGCGGTATATCATTCACGTACATCCAGTGATCCCGGAATTCTATATTCGCACGGTAATATGAAGGCGCGGCCACATGTATGAACAGACGGCGCAAGCCGCCACTTGATGCTGCTGAGCAACCAGCCTCGAAATCGCCAGAGGAAATCACCGTGAAGACCCGAAGTGTCTGAAGAATTGCAAGATATCCCTTGATGATGTCTCTGTATGCATCAGAATCAAGCTTTCGACGCGACTCAGGCACCCATTGCTCAGATCCGTATTCTGCTATCTCGAATCGAAGCGTGAGCCGCGGTAGGCCGAGGTGCCCTTTTGCCCATCGTAGTGTCTCGATCCAATATCGAAATTTGGGTTCCCCGGGCGCTGGTTCACGCTCAATAGGTGGGAAAACAATGTCCAAGAATCGAATATATTGTAGAGATGTTGTGGCGAGGCCAGAGCGCAGGAAGAGACTCGCTGGGTACTGAGCAGGAGGATGTTCGGTGGGCGGATCACTCGCCTCTACGCCGCCACAAGGCATCACAATCAGGCGATTTTCAGTGAAGAAGACAGACTGCGCGTCGTGGTAAAAGCGACCTCCGACAAGGAATAAAGCCGAAGGCGGAACCCAACATCGGCATCTGTCTGTGCTTGTTGAGTAGACTGTGTGGCGGCGTTGGCAGAAACAGTCCCCTTGATTTGCCTGCTGCCAGCAATTACGAAATTTGCATGCTTGGTGGAAAGTCCCATCGTCGCGAGGACCATTTTGAGCACCTGGCCACTGATATTTGGTGCTCGGTACCCAATTTGGTCCGGTTTCAGGACAGTATGACCAATTCCTAAATACATCTTTACCCATTGCGCAGACATTTTGCCGAAACTTGAGATGATATTTCCTGATTGGATCCCATTGGACCTCTTTGAGAGGTGTTACCAAGTCTGTATAGCTGAGAATGCGCAGACGTAGTTCGGTCGGGAGATCCATAAACCGGAAGGCTGCAGTCACTAGGGGAGCAGCAGTTCCTCCTATAGCCTTTAGTGCCGCAGCTTCCGCGATATGTTGTATATCTGCATCTGGGTCCTGGCAAAGTCGGAGATGGCACTGGCGCAGAGCCGGGAAATGAGCGAGACCTCGGGCTGCTAGCCTGGCTGTCTTGGGGCCTGCGGTATCGCAGACAATCCAGAGCTCTAGGTGACCAGCTGACACAGATTTCCCAACCTCACGGGCTGTCTCGAGCCACTTATCCAGAAAATCTTTGTGTTTGATAACGGATCGATCAAGATGAGCTTGGCAGAGCTGCTTGTGAGAACCATAAACATCCCCTACGCAGCTGCAAAGGCTCCACGCGCTGTTGAGATGAACAACCAGAGACTGAAACTGGCCGGGATTATAAGCTTCAAATGATACAATATGGTCCGAGCCGTGCACCAGCTTGGTGTGCGCAAGTCAAAGACATGACCCCAAATTTGTATTTGCACGCGGAGGATGCAGTCTACTACAACTGGGAGTCGGAACACGCTGACGAAGTGAGAAATGGGGTTTACAGCACCGGAAAGAACAATGGTGGAATGTGGATTGCAGTCTTTGACGTGTTTACAAGAGAAACTACGGTAGGAAGCTTGGTAGCTCTCTGCGGTACGAGCCCCAAACGGAGTCCAAACTGCAGGCAAGTTGCAAATGCCCTTGGGGTATTCTGGGACACGAGTATCCCTCTGGAACAGCTGGCGCAGCCGCCGACCACAGAGGATGGCTCTGATAGCTCTGACCAATATGGCGGCATTGACCTGGACTGTGCGTACGAGAAGGGGTTGTTGGACCATATCCCGAAGAGGTGACATAGCCTCAGGGGTGATGGCAGAGCACGACGCAGAGACGACAACACAACTTCAAAAGCCTTGTCAGCAACTTCTTCGACGGGCTCGGCATGTCCCGCCTCATCTATTCTGGCCTCCGAGTTTTCGGTCCCGCCACTTGAGTCCGCATCTTCTGCTGTCTCCATCTCACTGGCATATTTTGCCCAGTTCACCGGCACCACCACCAACCTTGCTCCAACGAGTTTGCCAAACGCTACAATATCATCCAGTGCGCCGGAAGTCACCACGTTCAACTGCTCAATGCAGGAGCCCGATCCAGATGGTGGACTCCCCAGCGCTATCTGTGTCTGCAATGACATGAGCACTACTGTTTCCGCACCTCTCATAAGCATTGTGTCGTCTGCATTAACAATATATTTATGATCATGCGAATATAGCACTTGGCCAGGCTTAACAACTACCGAGAGTAACCAGATCAGCGGCCCTACGACATATATAGGTCAGTGTCAAGTATGCACATTATACAATATCGAAGGAGATAACTGTCAAATCATCTCAGGCTGCACCCCATAAGTCGCCGCAGCCAGCGTCACTGTAAGCAGCAAGCCGGTTCATGTGGGCATTCTGACAGGTTCGCTCCTTTATACATGAGTCTCGAATGCCCTCACTTCTCTATGCCCAGCACCCTCTCAAACAACTTTAGCAACTTCGTGCGATGAAATTGGATCAGTATCTATTAGCGGCATCGATTATATAGATTCTGATACACTATCCAAAGGCGACTTAGTGGTCCAAGTTCCTACGAGCAGCTATAACGACTCTACTATCCTCAGCGCTATGATCAACTCGATCGCGACTTCGATTGAGAATAGCGCATCTTGGACTTCGGGTTATAACTGCTTTACCGCGAAGTATGACGCTTCAGTTCTCAAACGGGGCGGTCTCTCACTCCGTGAGCTACTTCATTCTGCTCTGGACTATACTGGAATAGGAAGCGTCGTCCGTCGAGAGAATCCCCATTCCGAGTCGGAGTCTATAGAACTTTGCAACGGGGCATGGTTCCATACAGCAGAATACGTGAGTTTATCTCCCCTGGCCCCCCCCCCCCCTCCTTGCACCCCAGATTTCCTCTCTATCCTTTGAAATATCAGTCTGGAGTTATTCTTGATTCTGATAATCAACAGTATAATCCATATTGGAGGACAGCATCCACTCCAGGCCCTACTGATTATATCAACGCCGAGGTTACATTCCATACCTCAAACAACGATGACTTCGTCTGCGACTTTTTAGGTGCTCTTGTGGATGGCTTAGGTTTGATGGCACCAGAATTTGTTATTGAGGATATTTCCTTGGAAGAGGGAATTAATGCGATATGTTGTCTTGCTGATGGGAGTTGTGCTATGGGGAATACTGGTGACGGATGAAATTTTATATTTGAATGATTCTTGGCTTGTTGTCTTTTGTCTTTTTTTCTTTCTCTTTATTCGTGATCATTGGCTATTTCCTGTTAAAGCATATCGCTGTAGATATGCGAATCGTTCTCATGGTAGAATTACCTGAGAATACTCTTATATTGCTTCCTTGAAGAAAGAAAGAACAACAAGAAAATTAGTAACCAGGCCGCTATAGTGATAGAAACTGCTATAATTTAAGTGTAAATGTCTTTTCTTAGAGCCTTCACACATCTACACACTCAAGTCTGAGGCCGGGTTTATAACAATAACCGGATCACTAACATGCTTTTCAGTAAGCTCCGCCCATAGTTGTGGCAACAGGTTGCTTCGTATTGTGGCTTGTAAGGAACGATAGTTATCCACCACCACGAGTAAGTAACGAAGTCAGCCGACGACAGCGGCAGTAGACCTGATACCCATGGTACTGTGAAGCAGCAAATTGGTCGCGATCAGTAATGCGAATGCGAAGGCATGAAAATGATAAAGTAAGCGAAATTTGTTAACTCACTCGATAATGTAATGCACATTCTTCACATCTTCGTCAACCCACATCTCCTCGTGACAGTATCTCAACGACTTGAGTGCGTTATAAGTCCAAGGTAGACTATGCCATTTCCCTTTATAAAAGTCCGCCAAGAAATCCTGGTCAGGGAACCGGTAGTTATTCACGCTAGCACCTGTACTGATCTTATGCATTATCGCCTTCATTACTTGCGCGTCTGGCATCAGCACAACCAGGCCTGAGTTCAGCAGATTGTGCGACTCAGGCACGCTGGTACCAAGCCGGGTCGTGTTGTCGATCACGTTGAGCGTATCCTTAGTTTGCAATCGGAAGCCGCAGTCATGCGGAACCCAGTTGGCCGGGTAAGTGGCCATTTTTCTCACGGATGATGCATCCCATTTGTTGAATTGCCATCCGCCCACGTTGGGAAAGCTTGGGCGTCACCATAACGACCAGTGGGTATGCTGAAGCATGATCCGAGCGCAGCAGCGAGTGTGAAAACACTGCCAGCCCAGGAAGGAGTGACTCGGTAGCTATGAGTGTAACTAAACACGCCTGCTGAAACGATGTGGCGAGCATGATAAGTTGTTTATGTGTGCGTGTGATGTTCGTATGGGCCTGTGGGTAGCTATAAGTTAACCATGGTGAATAGACAAGTGTCAAGACCAGTGGAAGTGTTCGGTTTTCTTTAAATGCTTAAGGGCCTGTCCAACTCTGCCACGGATGATTATTCGCTTTCCAGATAGAAGAACACTTGACCGCATGTTTGCTAATCGAGTAGTATTGATTGAGTAATTGGTGAAAAGTCTCTAAGAAGCAAACCAGGGCGAAATGATTGATTAAGGAAGCTTTAGAGAGCCTGAGCTCTGGAGTTGACGGAGGGGTGGTGAGAAGCTGAAGAAGAGAGTTTCAGCAAAGCCCTAGGGCCGCAGAAATAAGATTTAACAACACGCTTGAGAAAAGATACAAAAGTGCAGCGCATCAGAATCGGTACTATCTTGGCGCGGATACAAGAAACAGCTCAAATCTTAAAGCAATTCAGTTTTAGATATACAAGATATGTTTATTACTGATAGACTTTGCAGAATAACTAATCTATACTTGTGATTTCCCGATCGGTGCCCGCGTGTAACGTGAGTAGGTGGTGTTGCTAAAACGTATCTAGGCTAGGACAAGTTGACCAAATATGGCTTTCAAATGAACAATTGACCAAGCTCATTCTAAGTACTCATTGTATGTGGAAGGCTTTTCGGCAAAACACACTTCTAAGGAGTCGGGGACGGCTCGATACCATTAAGGAGTAGCTGCCCAAGGGGTGTCTTAACAGGAGTGCCTAGATCAAAATAGAAAGCACTTGGATAGATTTAAAGCCGAGCATCTTTGTCCAGAGTAACATCGCCTAGTGTACACGCAAGCCTTATTCTCACATCGGAAAAGCGCAAATTCCCTTGCGATGTCGTGGTTGCCCCTGTAGTGTTTTCTTCCCCAGGGGTTATCAAACGCTATGCAGCCGCCCATGGATGGTATAAATAGAGCTAGCAGTGCACCCAGTGCCGCGTCGTATAAAGTGAGCTAGTCTAATACCGTTGCTTAAGCGAAAACTATGCTGAGGAGTAAATAGACCTACACATAGGCTTTACACAAAACATGCGTGACAAAGTACTTAGATATTGACACAATAGTCAAAATTCTCAAGACAAGCTTGCCGGCGCGACATTCGATTCTGTCAGGCAGATTTTCAACCTCTTCAGATACACACCACTGCCGTTAGTTCATCCCGACTACAATTAAGCGAGCCCAGGATGCATAGGGCCCTATGCGGCCCTATAGCCAATTAGGTTGAATTTTGAGTGGAGAAATCCTGTGGTACTTCCATTTAGCCGGGAAGTGGCCCGCGACGGCGATTGCAGCCATATCGCGTCTATTTTCTCACGATTAGTTGCGTTGGTGTTGTTGACTTCGCCAAGGGCCACCTTACTTTTACTAGCATTCATGTGAGAGTCCCTCCTTTGCAAGCGATGTAGATAGAGCTCTTCCAGTGCGGCCTTCTCGTTAACGTGTTTAGATACTCCGTGTCGCAAGCACCTTGGCGTACCCGGCAATAACATGGGTGGTGCGGAGAAACAGGCTCGCAAGGGCCCTGGTCTCGCTGAATCATTGTTCTTATGGTCACTAGAGGAATGCGGGGGAGTAGAGGTTAGGGACATATTCTGCTGTCCATTACGGCGTGCGGAGTTCCGACTACCAGCCGAGGATAACGTAGTATCGTCACTTCGCCTATTCCGTCCTGCAGCAGCGAACCTGCAGCATTGCAGCGTATCCGGAGCTCTGCCTAAGCGAAGGCTCCGAGCCGGTATAGCATTCGTCATTAATGTCTCTAGCTTGCCACGCAACCCATGCTTAGATGTCAGACAAATCGAGACGATTGAGTAAGAATGCAACCACAGCTGAGCACCCTGGTCGACCGGCACGAATCCGGTATAAGGAGCATTGTCTCGTGCTGTAATGACAATATAAGCATTATGCAAGTGCTGGATGGCACGGACCTGTATAGCCTTTTTAGACCTCGTGTTCGTGAGCACATTGTCACCAAGTCAGCACAATCTTCAGTATAATATAAGAACCCGCATACTCAACCCATCAACAAGACAATGATCACCGCCTCATCCCAACACACAGTCTTTGCCCGGTATATTCACTCATGTTCTCTAAGCTACCACACTCCTGGGATATCCACATTCATTCCCCAATATATTTCAAATACCCTCTAACTTCAAGTTTTCACAGTCTCTTCAGCGCAGCTCGTTTCCAGCAAGAAGTCATGTCTTTCCGCTCCGCTCTTTTCGCCGCTACCTACATGGCCGCCCGCGCGTGTGCCGAAACTATAGACCAGGGGACGCTCCTCTACAATTTCTCCAGCACCATTGACATTGAAAACGCCGTCCTGCGTCCTAACGGCCAGCTCCTTATGGTCCCCCTGTCCTCCAACACTGTGTACAACCTGGACCCGTCCGCAGCTACTCCATCCCCTGTGATCGTGGCCACGCTACCGGGCGTCGACTCTGTGCAGGGAATTACTTCGATTGGAGACGACAAGTATGCTGTGACCGCCGGTGTCCGCGGTGACATCTACGTTAACGAGACAATCTTTACCATTGATCTGAGTAACGCGAGCGACAACGGCACTGTCACGCCCGAGACGATCATAGTTGTGCCGGAGGCCGAGAATTTCAATGGCTTGGTGTCGTTGCCGTCTGAGCCCAACGTTCTGCTTGTTGCCGACTCGGTCCTGGGACTCATTTGGCGAATTGACCTGGAGGCTAAGACGGCCGTAGAGGCCATTTCCGATGACTTGATGGCGCTCTCGACCGACAGCCCCACCGGTGTCGACCTCGGCATCGACGGGCTGAAGCTCTACACCGACGATGCCACCGACCAGCTCTACGTCTACTTTACCAATGTGGCGAAGCTTTTCCTTGCGCGCGTGCCCATCCTTGCCAACGGCTCCGCTGCCACGGGTGCTGCAGAGTACGTATCAGCCTAGTGTCTACTCTATCTTCTTGACCGATTCCAGCAGACTTCGTGAAATCAGGCTCACTTGTCGAGTATCTTTTTTGAATGAGCACATGCTTTAATGTATATATTTACCCTGGATAACTGCTGAGATGATATACTTTCTAGGATTGTGGCCAACCAGACGGGGACCGACAACTGGGATGATATGGCCATTGCCCAAAACTCTAGCCTCATCTTCGGAGCTATGAATCCTACATACGTCCAGATGTTTAACATCACCAGCGGTGATGCGACTATTGTTGCTAACATGACAACCACTGAGGGACCCACGAGTGTGGTCTTGGCAGAGGACGGAGTTCACGGCTACTCCTTCACCCGTGATGGCAAGGTGTACGAGGTCAATCTTCCGAATTACAATTAGACATCTACGAGGAGGCACTGCAGATGTTCCTTGATGCTAGCTTATGTGAAAGGAGGGAATTACAAGTCCGGTACGGGTGTGTATATACGGTGTGGTATGAAAAATAGAGGAGATCAATCTGGTCTTTCACTACATTATTCTTTCCAACCTGCGTCCTTCCTGTCGCCAGTGTGCCTGCAAAACTTCCAAAGGATTTTCTCAAAGAAAGGGATGTCCAAGAGTTGGTAAGCAAGAATTGCTGAAAGTGTCAAAAGCGACAGCATGACTGTTTCTTTGTTGCTGATAAAATGCTTTAAAAACACATTGAGCAAGGTACCTACTTGCCCAAACTTGAGAGATATAGGAATAATCACAAAGTACAATGTTCTCTATGCCATTTGTTAGACTAGTCTGCTGAACCGTTCTGGGAGAATTTGAGCAAAGTGAGATCTAATTGGATTTAGATAGTGATTCAGAAAGAAATGGCGGAATGAAATAGAACATTCGGCACATTAAATCAAAATAAGCACCTCTAGCCCTTTCTTCAGTGAACCTTTAGTTATTGAAACCATCATAACCTCCTGGTTTGTCCCGGAGTCTCGTACTTGAAAGAAAGTAATGAAGTCCAGTAGGCTATATTGAGAACTCTATATAAGAATGGATAAACTAGTATGCAGAGAGGGAGTAGACTTTGTTTGAAAAGCAAAACGTAGACTTTATTAATATTTCCTAATTAAATGTAAGAAAGAATGTCCCAAGAATGAAGTACTCAACTAAATATATCACTTATTCTCGGTCTTATAATGGCTTATATGTGAAACGTTAAACTTAAAAGGCACATAAGTAAGGTGAGAGAGTATAAGCTGTTTCTAAGCTGCTCAGTATCCTGACTCATCCAATATGCAAGTCCCAAAACCGGCTACGTGGAATAGTAGATCTAGCATGCTAAATATCAAGACCTAACATCTAATGTAGATCTTGAAATGGAATAATTATTTTCAACTTTTGCAGTCTATCTTAAAGAGCTAAATATACAATCTTACATTTACCTTTACTAGTAGGTGTTGTGCATCTAGGCAAGATAAGCTAGACTGGAATATCGATACTTCAATATTTATATGCTTCTGAAACAAGGAGATAACCAGCTCTTTGATCAAAGTATAATGCTATGCTATGCATATTCCGAGATATCCTAGAACTTTCACACTCTGTTGTATATGCTAATATTGAGATCGGAATCTGCTAACTTTTTTTACTATCGCTCTTGTGGTTTTACCAGATCCCCTGATATAGATTTACGCATAATGATCGAAACTAATATTTAATGAAAGATGTTCTATATTGGATTGATAATTAAGAAGAATATTACGTCAAATTAGTTATAGTAGCACAGATGATAATTATAGATGCTTGTCTAAGCTTTTCGTCTATCGCTTCCTATACCGAGCCTCAACCAACATAGTTCTCGAGGATGTAACCGCCGAGGCCGTTTGAAATACCAACTGATGAGCTACCCGTGGCGGCGCGGGAATATCCAGTGAGGTGCCAGCTACTCTGAGCGCTGCTAGGGTTGCTAGGCTTGAAGAGGTAGCATATGCTACTCGCCGACAGGTAATAGGTCGCACCGCAACCCAAGCCCAATGCGGCGCAAGAGTTGCAGCAAGAATAGAATGAACTGGCATCGCCCACTGCGATCGTGTAAGTGGCACTCGCTATAAAGTAGTAGAACTCAGCGGTGTGGCCGCTAGGGTCGGTGAATGGTGATCGAACGAAATTGGCCGTATCAGTGCACATTGAGTAAGCGCTGGTGGTGCTTGTCATAACATTTGCGTTGGTTAAAGTAGTTGTCACTGTTTCTGTGAAGGTTGCCGTCTCCGTAATAGTTGATGTTGTAGAGAAAGATAGTGTGGTGCTCACATCTCCTGGCACAACTGTGGAGGTCGATGTGATCATTGAAGTGATGGTCGTGGTTGTTGTGTCAGCATCGGCGGTCGTGGTCACCACCGAGCCAGTCGAGGTAACGGTAATGGTGCTGGTGACTTGAATTGTCGCGGAGCAATACACTGCAGTGGGATAAAGACCGCTATCTTCTGGCGTGGCACTATCGGTACACCACACGGTTTGCTGAGGTTCGTAACTGCTGGATGTGGCACTATAGCTGCTGATAGGAGAACCGGTTGGGGAGGCAATGCTGTGGTTGGCGACACTATAGCTACTGACAGGAGAGCCGGTTGTGCGGGAAATGCTGTGGTTGGCGGCATTATAGCTGCTGAAAGAAGAAACGGTTGGGCGGGCAATGCTGTGGTTGGAGTCATCAGGGTGGCTAACACTGTAACTAGTATTGCTGTTAGAACTGCTCGAGAAAGCAAGAGTGCTGCTAGAGTTGGAGCCCCGGCCTTTGCACTTGGATCGCTTTTGTTTCGAAACGGCTGATGGATAACCATCCAGTGTGTCATAGGCATCATAGAAGACAGCAGTAGGTGCAATCACGCTGGTGCTGGTGGTTGTCGTGGTGATATCTGTGGTAGATGTTTCGGTCGCCGTAATGGTCGCCGTAGTGGTACTCGTGGAATATATTGTTGCGGTAGTTGAGAAAGTATCTGTTACTGTTATAGCAGTAGTTGTTTCAATGACTGTTGTATAATCGGTGCTAGTAACAGTAACAGCACTAGGCGTTACTGTCGTGACAGGAATGGTAGCCGACTCGTAGACCACAGTTCCAGTGGAAGTTGTAGTCGTCGTTGACGTCGGGACATCCTTGATTGAGACAGAGCCAAGATCAGTGAAACAGCTTGCCGTGGTAATGACTGATTCTTGACGCTTATTGGGCAAGGCGCCAGCCACGGCAGCCGAAAACAGACATGAAAGAATGACAGCAGTGGGAAGCATTGTGAAATGTTGCCAAACAAGGCAAATAGAAACCGAGACAACAAGCGAAAGTAATGCGTGAGCTTCAGAGCAGCCATCAATAAACGCCAGAATTTGGTGTACGTACTACCAATATATAACAAACAACATTCGAGACTCTTACTCTTAGGCGAGGATGGCCAGCTCTGCTAGGCTCCCGAAGTGTGGCGTCTTTCATTACTTTAGTACACGCTTGAGTCGTTCAGCCAGCCACAAATATAATTTGACCCATATAGTATACCCAAACTTGACCAAACCTAGTCTAGCTTATATCGCAGTCTACAATATTCGCGTTCTTGCTCGAGTCTACTAATTTCGATGCACGGTCGTGATTTTACTTTTAACGCTCAAGCCGCACTATTTGGGCGGATTAGATTCAAGCTGGCCTGATTTTCAGCTTCATCGCATGCGTTTTCTAAGGGTAGGGAATGATTTGCCTGGTGTGGGGCTATGATACCGAAGATATAGTCATCCGAGCACTGGCGACGTTAGAATCAAGACTGGACTGAGCATGGAGGAACCAATATGATCAGGTCAATCATATACCTATCAGGTAATCTGGCTGGTAGCCATGTGTGTCTTGTGAACTTAGAATTCAGATCTAGTCGTCAGGCGATTGATACGAGATGACTGCCTGAAACTCAAATACCCTCCATGGTGTTGCAAAGAAAATCGTCGAAATCGAAGCCCACATCCTGGAACAGATTATCAACGAGGAAGCTATCGGGGGGTAATGCATCTCCGTTGCCAACCGAGTTGGGATATCTTGATTTAAGAGACCTTTTCGAGAACGTCTCAAATATTCGGATGCACTGTTGAACATATGCACTCAAGTGATCGTGCGCACGAAGGCCCGACATGAAAGTCTGCCACGACTTTAGAACCGACTCGGTAAACAGGTCCGATGTAGACATGGCCGACAGAAAGTTGATTCCCGCAATGTGTAAATAGTAGATCCGATACCACCAGGGTAGAAGGCCCATAAACAAATCCGGCTCATGTGTCTCCATTACCAACGATGTGAGTCTCTGAGCCGCTTCGATGCACATTGCGGCACATTCTCTGACAAGCCGATCACTGAGGATGATGGAGCTGGCTGTTGCTTGGGCTGTGGCTACGGCTGTGGTGGAGTTGAACGAGCAGAAGCGAGCGAGCGTAGGTCGATACAAAAAGATTCGCATGTGAAAGAGCCTAGTATACGACATCAGCAATGTTCAAGAAAGGGGCAGGGAATTTCTGTTGCTGCTAGCGACCCAATTCTAGAAATCAAGATTGAAAGTGAAACAGAAATCTAAAACCGTGAAAATCATGCTAGCCTTACCGAAGATGAGTCAAAGATAGTTCTGGTCGAAATGGCCCGTCCACACAGTAATCACTGCAGACTTTGCAAGCTCCAATCGTCGGGTAAGTTCTTCTCCCATTTGGTCAGGCATTCGTCTAGTTGTACCGCCACAATGTGGTATTCATTTTGTTCATAAAATAGCGGCAGCCCCAACCTGGGACCCAGATGACTCCAGGCTCCTGTCTGAGCCAACTGAATCTGATCGTGAAGCTCCAAACCCCGTATGAGATGATCAGTCTTTTCTCCACTTGGAAACGTGGCGTCGGCCCTACCCTGCCCGTATAGGGGGAGCAAGGACAATGCCGACGTCTTGCCAGTACCCAGTTAACGCATCTATTATGCACACCAGGATCAGCGTTAAATCGATCGCACGAAGAGGTGGAGTGCCCCCCCCCTCTCCCACAAGAAAAAGGTCCTGTCTACGACGTGAACCTACCGGTCTAAGGCTACACAGCTCACCCAGACCCTATTTTTCAATTGCCTGTCATTATCAAAGCCCTTGGCTGACAATGTCTCGGGCAGATGGCAACCTATACTTTGGGCAACTCGCATTGCCATACCCGCCGTCATCCATGTTTTGTATTGGTTGTGGGTGCAGTGAAGGTATCGATTTATCGCCATTAAGCATTGGACAAGCTCCACCGATCCGGGCTTCCAGAATATTGTATCGGGACGCAGAAGCCTCCACGCGAGCTGAAAGTAGCCATTTGCCTCCTCATCTCGTCGCCGCAGAGCGATAGCTTCTTGCCTTTGTATGGCCACGGCAATTACAACATAGAGGATGCTCAACTGGATCGCATGCTTCGGGTGTAGCAACGCCTCACGGCTCAAACAATACAAGGCATCGTAGTCGCGGAAAAAGTGCTCTCGATCCAGGATGGACTCGACTGGATGGACATGTTGCCAGTATATACCGACTAGCCTGTCAGCATATGCGCACGGGGCAAATGCAATTCCGGTGGTTTAGTAGAAGAAGCAGCACTGTGTAGGGAATCCATTTCTATCTCGCCAAACAAGGGTGCATCCACAAAGGGAACGAGATTTGTTGAAGTGGCCGGGAGCGCGACGCCGGCTCTTGCGACGATTGCAGCTGCTACTTAACCAGAAAAGGGCCCATGAGCGGTGTAATGATTGCGAGCCTGCTCGGAGGCTGGCTCCAACTCCTGATCCGGGCGTTGGATCTTAATTGAGTGCTCCGAGCTCGTTGGTGGCGCTGGCGGCGTTGGCTATTGTAAAGTTGGAGCCGAGGACATAGGTACATGACTGACTCTCGGGTACTGTCGGGGGAAAAGACGATCGCCAGTCTCTCAAAACTGGCTGCACCTATACATTTCCTTACAGGTACTTCGTACACATTCAAGGGCTTGTTGTTGTTATTGTTTTGCCTAGGTTTTTGACCGACATTGTTGGCAAGCGTTTGAGATTCGCAGCCGCTCCCTGCGTAACAATTTGACCCCGTCCGTTCAAATTCCTCCAGCATGGTGGTGGAGTCCATGGTAAACATTGTTACAGCACCTAAATGTGAAGTTGAAGTGCCTGACTTGTTAAAATGTTGTGTTTGCCTTTGCACAACTAGGTCATTTCAAAGAATTTCAAAGTTCGAAATGAAAAAGACAGTTTCTGACCGCACTTTGGCGGGGAAATGTTAACTACCTAGCTATCTGGGCAGTTAGCCGGACAGTTGTAAGAAACCCTACATAGTACAATACCTGCAAACAAGCGAGCTGCTGAGGGAATACTAAGTACTACTGTACCATGTCTGTACTATGCCTGTAGGGAGCCAATTAGAAGCAATTCTGGCCGTCCTGCTTGCCAGTAATGCCCTTGCGATCTTATACATTCACTAATATATCAGACAAATTCCCCTGCGAACACCTGTAGTTGACATGCAACCTTTTTCTTTTGTTACTGTTACCCTTCTAACACAATCTCGAATTTTATTAAGGCAGCCCTTTTCGTCCTACCAAGATCATTACAATCATGTCTCAACAAGCCCAACCAAGCACACCGTCCGACCCTGGTGACATAGAGAAGAATCATGTCTACGAAGGCCAGGGCACCGAGCAAGATCCCTTCATTGTCGAATTTCAGGAGGCCGATCCCGAAGACCCCATATACTAGGGGCAGGGCAGGAAATGGTTCATTGCTTTCATCGTTACCTTGTCTGTCTTCGTCGTCACCTTCACCTCGTCAGCATACTCAGAGTCCTCTGTTGAAGTGCTCGAAGACTTTAACACCAGTACCGAAGTCTTCGTAGTCGGTGTCTCCGACTATGTGCTCGGTTTTGCTATCGGCCCGGCAGCCTGGGCTCCTCTGGTAAGCATGTCTCTCTATCAATCCCTCAGACGGTATTAGATGGATACAAATGCTAACAAATTCTAGTGCGTCAAAGTCTTCCTTCCCAAATGGCTCCCAGGCATGGTCCCGATACTGACAGTCAGTATCGATCTCATAGGTCCGAATTCTATGGCAGAAGAAATCTCTGGATCATCTCTCACATAGCTATGGTAGCCTTCATTGGCGACTCAGCTGGAAGCCAGAATATTGCAACCCTCATTGTCTTGCGGTTCCTCACCGGCACCTTGGGTGGTTCCCCCATTGTTAAATCGGGCGGCGTCCTTGCCGATATATTCGCTCCTACCCAGAGGGGCCTTGCCCTGACACTGTATAGCGTCGCGCCATTTTTGGGTCTCATCCTTGGTCCTATCGTTGGTGGCTTCATATCGGAGAATGTTGGATGGCGATGGGTACAGGGAGTTTGCGGTATAGCCAGCGGTATCATTGGCAAATCTTCTGGGCATCTTTATCTATGGAAAATATTCAGTCTCGCGAGTGCTAATCTGGCGTAATACGCATTCTCGGCATCATCTTCGTCCCTGAGACGTATGGTCCGGAAATTCTTCTCAAGAGGGCAAGTCTCCTGTCCAAAGCTGACGGCAAGACTTATATCATTATTCTTGAAAAGAATCAAGGCAAGAAGAAGCCGTCCGAAGTGTTTCAGAAACCTTAGTACGGCCACAGGTACTGCTGTTTATGGAGCCCATCGTATTGGTTGCTTCACTCTACATAGCCGTCATCTACGCCACCATCTATATGTTTATGCCGGGGATGACCATTTTCTTCAACGTTGAACGTGGATGGAATGAGGGTATAGGGGGCCTGGAATATTTTGGTATTGCCATTGGTATCCTCTTTGGAGGCCTTTGCGCCATTTTCGACAACAAACGTTATAGTAGGTTGTTCATGGCCAAGACGGCAACAGCGGAATCTCGTTTGCCACCAGCTATGGCTGGTTCTATCGCCCTGCCGATCGGCATGTTCTCCTTTGCATGGACCAACTATCCCAGCATTCATTGGTCGGTGTGTATTATTCTTTCAGCACCGTTTGGTTTCAGCTGTATCCTCGTCGTCCTTCCAGTCGTCAACTACCTCATCGACTCATACACCGTCTACGCGGCCTCCGTCCTCGCAGCATCTGCCGTCTTGCGCTCTGTTCTTGCGGCCGCGTTCCCACTGTTTACCACCCAAATGTACGCCAACCTCGGAATCTATTGGGCGAGCTCGGTGCCGGCATTTCTCACACTGATTTGCATGCCTTTCCCATTCGTTATGTATCGCTACGGAGCCGCCTTGAGGATGAAATACAAGTATACTTTCGAGGCTAGGGAGATAATAAACCCTAACCCTGACGCTATAAATACACGCTTCATGATCCTATATATTTATCCTCGTCGTCTCTAGTCTCTAAGCCAAGATATTCAAAGTATGGCTTCGTGCTAGGCTGACGGCCGAGGTAGTTAGTCAAAGTCTTCATCTCTGCCTGAGAGCCTCCGAGCCGTAAGACCATGTCGCGGTATCTCCTTCCACCGTCCTTGCTCATGGTGTCTTTCTGAAATCCAGTCTTGAATATATCCAAAGCAAAGACTCTGCCGCTAAATATATGTCCTTTAGTATCTGTCAAAACTTAAACTGAAGTTTGAGAACTTACAGAACATAGCCGTAGTAACCAGCATCGTAATTATTAATCACATTTCGAAATACCTGGTGTGAATAATAATGTTAGCAATCGCTTCGGCTCTACCAGTTGAGTGCGATGACAAGTCTCTAGAGAATTACACGAACAGCCTCTCCATGTCCCCACTCCCAACCGTCCCCGAATGCTTCGCCTCCTGAAAGAGAGTATATCTCAGATTTTAACTTGTTGAAAAGTTCGGTGAGGTTCAGAGCCTCCAGAGCTTCATGCGATTTTGGGGTATGGATAAGCATATCAAAAGTGCTAAAAAAGACCTCTTTGAGTTGTTCGCGAACAGTCTTCCAGCCAGTCCAGCTTCTCGCCAAAGCAGCGACCACGTCATCTTGGAGCTGAACTTCTGGCTGGATGCTACGTGCAGATAACCTCTGTTTCTGTGTCAAGGATGACATCCAGATCTCTTTATAACGAGGTGAGATGTGTGAATAGTGGAATGAGATGTCCTTGATGTGATTTGCTTGCCCTGGAGTTCTCTGCATTAGCTTTATCCCAGCCGTACCAAGACATTGGGCCGAAAACGTCACATACAGAAGAATTGTTCGAACATCAAACTGGGTGCTTCGACAAAATCTCTGTCCACATATTGAGAAGCCGCATAGGTCGTCTCCGTACACAAGGCATGAATGAGATGACCGATCTCGTGAAAAAGTTTTCGCACCTCTTCAAGACTGAGAAGTGTTGGACGATCGGCGGTCTTGCTGTAATTCATAACCAAGACTGATGAAGCATGATGGCGTGTTCCATCTGGTCGCAAGAAATTCTGGGGACAAGCTTTGTCAACGTAATATCGAGAGGCATGAAATTGATAAGACGCTACTCACTGGTTGAAGAGAATAGTGACCGACGTGAGTGTATTTACCCTGTCGGGGATAAAAGTCAAAATATGCATAGCCCTTGAAGTTTTCGCTCTCTGAATCGAATACCGCAAACATAAGCACGTCTTCATGCCAGATAAGTGGTCTGCCGTTGGCTATATCGCGTTGTTCCTCCGGTGTGATGAGTTCGAAGCGAGTCGCAAACATATGCTCGAACATTCGCAGAATCTTTGTCAAGGTGGTGTATAGCTCAAAGTACTCGGACACCTCGGCACCATGGGTATCTTCATTCTCGCCCAGCAGGTTCGCATAGTAGGATTGATCCCACAGGCATATTTCGTCACTGGTGTTTCCTCTAGATGCAGAATCTTCTCTTTTCAGCTCCAGTAAGACACGAGCATACTCGGCGCCACGTGGAACCAAACGGCCTTTGATCTCGGAGAGAAGTAACTCCACAGTGTCGGGTTGTTTGACCATCTTGTTTGCCATCTTCAAAGAGGCATGGTTAGCATAACCCAGAATTCTTGCTGTCTCGTCCCGCAAGAGCACGAGCTCTCGGAAAAGGGGTACGTTTGCCGGCATGCGGTTCTGAATGACGTAGAACATCTTCTTTCTGGTGGCCTCTGTTGTGGCGTACTTCAGGACAGGGTTGCTCTGCGGTATCTTGGTGGCGACCCAGAAGTGGCCTTCGTGCTCTCCTTCCCCCTGCTTGTACCGGGACATGAAGCTGCGTGGCACGCCCTCTAAATCCTCTCGCGTAAGCCATAGCCCGGCCTTCTCTTCATGCAAATTCTTGCTACACTGGCGCTCCAGGTCTTTAAGACGCTTCTGACATAACTCAAAGTGAGATTTGATGGTCGAATCTGTAATGGCACAGCCATTCTGCTTGAGTTTGCGATGTAGCTTCTCGAGGTAATTGCGAGATTCGGCATCGGGAATGTTGCCTTGGGAATCGCGAGCCGCCACAGCATTCACGAGTGCAAACACGTCTATTCGGGCAAACAGATCCACCTCTAAATCGGTAAGTATGGTCACGATGGCGTTGGAGGCGTTGCGCAGATCTTTTGACGGCGAAATTGAAGCATAAAACCGTAGCAGTCGCACCGAAGCTAGTTGTGCGTTCTCATTTTGGATGACTGGCTTAATGACATTTTCGAAAGTGGCATACTCTGGCGTGACTTTGTGTACGATGTCATCCCAGACCTTGCGGGTACAATCAACCACCCTCTGAGCTTCTTCCCGAAGCGATTCAGAGGTTGCATCAAAGACAGGTGGGCTTTGGGAAGGCTTCCGACTTAAAGAGTTGAATGACATGTTGCAATTTGGATCAAGAATAAAGTGTTTTGCGAGATAACCAAGTGATACAGTTGCCAGTTGGAGAATTGTGCATCAATGAACAGAGATAAGCGATTTATAGCCGAATGCCCTTCTTAGCTGCAGCCTATATATGTGGCTTGTGTCATAGTAAGTGCATATTTATACCTTAAATAGATTAAAATGCAACAAAGAGGTATTATCTGCTTATCCACAGAGTAGTTGAGATCCTGTATAGCAAAATATAGTAAATGGACGAAAACCATTTCAAGATAGACTGGACTGGACTTGCTAAGTACTCAAGGCAGGTAACTTCACGATGAAGAAGCATAAAGAAGTCAATCCTTTATCCACAACTATCCGCAAATACGGAATCTCGATTTCAATACTGAGTATTCACCTTCCCCCCCCCCAATATAAATCCAAGTCAGTTCAAAGGTTTTGGACTCATACGGATTATGTTAAAACGTGTTCTCCAGAGTTTCGGCCTTACGTTGACGATTTTGGCTTCGGCTTCGACTCTTCTGCTGGTTTAACAGAAGAACTACCATTATATCTATCCCATGTCCATTCCCGGATCTTTTCGAAATTCCGGCATACATGGGGTACGTCGCTTAAAACATAATTACGATCGACACCAGCATAATACCTTGTTCCGAGTACAGTCAAATCCCCAGCACACATGATGTATTGTCTGATCTGGTCGATACAGTGACCTGGAAACACGGATAGTGTCAGTCAAAGTTCAAGAGCAATGAGTACGATGTCGGTCTTACCATTGTGGACCAATGCATGGTCAGTCCGATTTTGGGTTACGCCATGCCCGTTCGCGTTGTTATAGTAATCAGGGTGTAGTCGCATCCGTATGAGGTTCAGGCAATGGAGAGTATGGAAGACGTCCAGACTTTGGACATGTAAAAGTCAGCTAGAATCCCTAAAATCATGGCAGAGTTTCACCCAACTGACCCAGCAACGTAGCCTCCACGATCATACGACCAGTAATTCTGATAGTCGTCACCCCAAGATGTCTTGGCCTCCTCTTCTGTTATCAAGAAATATCTTCCTAGAGAGAAGTCAATGATTTGTTTTAGTATCATGCCCACTCCTCACCTGAAACTTGCCCTCAACTAATTTGGCCCAAGCATGATCGATTTCAGGGCTCGGGGATCCAGTGTATCTCACTGGGTCTGGATTCGGGACAATCATGTCGCCATCCTCTGAATAGGCTGGAGCTCCTGTAAAAGACTTCACTTGAAGCTCAATGGCACCTCGGGACGACGCTGGCATAGGAACTCAATCAGCATTCAAAATAACAATCTGGCGACATGAAATGCTTACCAAACTCCGTGTCCCAGCCGGTTGTGTAGCTGAATTTGTTGGGACCTATGACACTCCACAGCTGAAAAGCCACTACTAGGATGGTGATAGCCCAAGATAGAACACACAACCATGCTAAAGTGTTTCTTCTCTTCGCAGGAAGATTTAAGTCGATGATGCTGTCGTCTCTCGAGTCTCTTGATTCGTCACTGCACGGTTTGACAATTTCATATTTGTGTGAAGAGCTGTAGGCATCCATCTCTTGGTGGTTGACTCTTGAAAATCTTTACTTGGACACGTAGACAGTACTGTTGAAGAACAGAACAAGAAACGGCGTGATAAAAGCCGAGTCGTGAAACCGAGTCTTGACAAATCTTCGAGGCAACCATCCCTCGAGATCACCAGCTTTATTACGCTCTTTTAGTTGCATATGGTCTTTTGGCGGACCCGTGATCCCAACATATGCCCCCCTCCCTCTCCCAACAGCTGTGTCAGAAAAATGACCAAGTACAGCACCGTATGCTCCACGCTATTCGAACAGTGCTTTGGGGTTGCCGTGCTGGCCTATCACGCAGGGCCTATTGCAACATATATAACTACGGTCGTCGTTTGAAGCGTTCCCATCTAGTGTACCGGAATCAAAGTTGCACCGAGTGTGGCGTAAAGTAGTGCACTAGGCACGCTCGGGGAACCAGGGGCTTGGCCTCCAACTCAGCCGCAGCCCCCTTACCCGCCAAAAGGAATGTCTCGAAGCATTAGCGCTTCCAACTAGCCCCTTTCCACTATAGGACGTAATCTTTGACGACTGTTCCGTTTTCAGACTTCCTCCGAGCAGGAGCTACGTTGCATAATCGGATGGGCACAAAGATGACAGAAACACAACTTTGCTGACAAAATCAAGTGGCTACGTATCTAGGTTAGGCTCAAGTCATTTCAGGGGCTTGATGGTATCGGTATTCATGGGTGATAAGGAAGAAATGGGCGAGCTTTTGGGGTCAAACGCCATGCCCATAGCCCCCATCCTTAACTCTTCCGTTCCTCATCGTCTTCCTCTCGTATTACTTCCCCAAATTCAAGTCTTGAATACACGGTCAGAATCATGAAGTCCCTCAAAGACAAAGGCAGATGCTCCTGTACTGGCGGAATGATCCGCCTCATTATATCTGTACTGAGTCTTGCCTCAGCTATTGGTTTCTATACTGTTGTGTGGTATAAGCTACCCTCAGACGCCGCTTGCGTTAAGCTTTTGTATCCGGACTGTGAGTGAAGTCTCTTTCTTTCTTATCGTTCAGGAACTGATCTGATCCAGCCCCTGCGAATGAAGCAGTCGAATACCAATGGAAAAACTTTCTACGTGAATACGTTCCATACGCAATATACCGTGGTCCTCCAATGCCTGAACGTGAGGCAGCGTGGGATGCGATTAGCCCATGTTAGTTTAGGCGATGTGGCATCCGATAAAGACACCTCAACCTAACGGTACCTATGAACAGTTGGAGTTTTCAACTCCACAAACAATCAAAATGGAGAAGGCGATATGGCTGTCCTGGGTGTGGTACTGCATTTGACTTGTTTGGTGAGCTGTCTTTGACCCCGAAATGCCTAGCAGGATTATTTGACGAAACTGATTATCGCACCCAGAAAACCCTTCGCCAACTTGTGTATGACGATGTGGAACAGAATCTTTTCATACCACCTTCAAGACGACTAGCAGATCAATGCATTGAGATACTGCGTCTACATCTCGTGTGCACATGTGATCCCACACTATACCTAGAGGCAAACACTCATACACATCATGGCACAGGTCCAATCCTGGGTAATGTGCATTACTGCCGCAATTATGGTAAGATTCAGGACTGGGCTGAGAATAAATTTGCTTTTGAGGGGAAACTTGGGCAATCTATTGTATTTTCAACTTGAGTACAGAAAATATACCTAGGTTGAGTTCTGTAACTCTAGAGAAATTGCAACAGCTTGTCTTATTATCCTCTGCTTCCTTCAGGCATTAAGTTGAGGATCAAAAGGCACGTTGATATGGTCAATTGCCCAGCTGACCATCTTCGGAAAGTCTCGACACCTGTGTTCTTCTGGCAAGCTGATTATCATCCTTTTGTCTGAGCCTAGGGTGACTGGATATGGAGTTGTATCGGCTTCACACATGACTTTAGCTCGAAGCATCTCAAGACAGTGCTCGACATGTCTCAGAATACCAATCTCCTTGTTGACGAAAGCATGAACATATGAGTAGTTTCGATCATTACGGTAGTTGTACTGGCGGACCAGGTTCTGCAGCCAGGAACCTTGGTTAATTTATGAAGTGGTAAAAGCTTTACGAAAATAAAACGCACTCACCAGGCAATGTATGTAGTGAAACCCCTCAAACATGGCTTGAATACCCCCTCCAAGCTCTTGAGGGAGATGATGCCATTCCCTCTCTGTTGTGGTCTTGTTAAGCAAAGGCAACTTTTCTTCTGGGATTCCCATAGCACCATCTAAGAGAATTACTTGTCAATAATGAAACGTGATCAAAGACCTGAACTGATACTTGCATTGCCAATCATGATCCCACTGTTCCTCCATCTGATCTGTAGGCAGCCCAATATAAGGCGACTCGGATATACGAGTAGGCTTGATTGTGATGTATTCAATTGAGTCCAGCATGGGAGCTGCAGAGCAAGAAAGTCAGACCAGAAACTGCTCATTAACAGGTGAGGATAACGCACACCAAGCATTCAATTTGCGTACACATTGCATGTCAGAAGGCTGTTGCCATAATGCAGCTGCAATAAAAGCGACCGACAAGCAAAAGCAAACAATAGTCAGCAGCTGTGACTTGGAGCTCAGGAGGGGTTTCTGCAGGTGTTCATGTTTAAGAGACCAATCTGAGCTGCTACTCGAGGGAAGGAATGGCATTTGCTGCTCGCTTAGCCCTTGTAGCTCAAGCTCGAGCTCGAGCTCATTACCATCTCGGCTAGCATCAGATGACGAGGAACTCATTGTATAACAAGATATGTGTTGTGGGAGGGAAGTAGTGGAAAAATTCGGGATCTGGATTTGAAAGGTTGAAAACGCTGCAGAAATTCTTTTGGCACGAGGTATTTGGATAAAATTTTAGTGAGATCTAACCTGCCGGCATCCCTTGAATCCGCTCCGTCTCTAGCGGCCACTTTTTATTCCTTTCTTTCAAATCACACGCTACCTTGTACAGATGTAGGATTGGCTAGTCATTCCCATACAGGCGTGCCTTGGGTGTCTAATGCCGCTGAACCCGCCTACATTTGGAAAATACCGCATGCCGCATTAGAATGCGATTTCGAAAACCTGTAAAATAAGCTGTTTAGAGCGCGCAAGCTATCTTGGGTAACATTTTACCTAGAATTTGTCCACTATATACTTATAACTTGAGGCAGAGTCCTGCAATAGCTATCTAAACAGTGAGATCGCATCATTCTTCGTAGGCATATTTGAACCTATACTCGATCATTATTTCCATGACCCTTTCCCAGCTTCTACATTGATGCGCCGTACCCCAACCATCCGTTGCACGCCGGTGTCCATCCGCATCAGTTCTCGCCTTCTCGAGAGTTAGATCTGCCGCACACATGATATTCTGGCGCAAATAATCAAAACAGTGGTCCGTGTGGCTGTGATTCTCAGACGGATCATTCATGTCCCACCCATTGAGGAGCGAAGCAAGACGGGATCGTAGAATTTTCTACCCTCTTAGTTTAGTAACTCATCCAATACTCATGAGAATTGGACTACTTTGACGCACTAGACAATGCAATTGATGGAATACAGAGACTGGAAACGACTCGTAGGTTCCGCCTGTCTCGATCCCAGGTGCAAGTCCGTATTGCTGACCATCGTGAATGAATATTCCTCCACGATTTCCTGGAGTGTGAATTAATAAAAAGCAATCTGTAGTTCAACATCTCCCTTTCACACACCTAGCGGTGCCCAAGCTTGTTCTGATTCGAAGCTTGATAAGTTCCAATATGCATAATCTGGCTCAAACTCGACTGTTGTGTTTCTCTCCACTATAGAAGAAAATAAATTGCGTTATTAAGCTGGTTCTGGAAGATCAAACGACAAGAAACTCACACTCTGGTAAAATGATCGAATTTCCTTCTGTTATACCTCCATCACACTGCTTTCGGGCCAGAGTCATGCCTGTAGCGCCTGCCACAAAAGCCCCAATCATTATTCCAGCAACTACACAGATTACATATTTCCATCTACCCATGATGTTGCTGTAGGTTTCCTGTCGAGGCTTGAGCGAATCACTCGAACCATCTTCAATGATTTGAGCATATTCCTTTCTTGATGGGTAGGCCATTATGCCAAGATGTCAGAAGAATGACTGATAGTTACAAGGTTAGATCTGGGCTCATACTCTCGAGAGAAGAGACCCAAGTCACCCTCAAGATAGCACAGGCTAAAAAGGCTGACCAGACTGAAACGATAAACTGTTGAGAGGGGGAAGTCAGAGGACAAACGCAGCTGAAGATCAGGGAGCAGTAATAGGCAACCAAAAGTCCTGCCCGAGTATCATTGTCTATGTGTCCTCGGCCACTCAACCACACTGCAGCTTGCGCTTATCCAAAAGGTTCTCTCTCTCGATAATCATATATCCACCATGTTATGCCTACCTGCAATACTCTGTATGTACATAGTGGATCAAACCCCCTGGTATCATAATCTCAAGCCACATCATCAACCCTGAAAGGTAATTTAAGCTAGGAACTAGAGTCAGCTGACCGCTGATAAACAATACCTTGCACTGGTACAGCTGGCAAATGACCCAAATAAACAATTCTTCATGCTTAAAGTAGAAAACATTTCCGACCGATCGACCGCCAAAGCTGTGGGAAGATGTAGCAAAGCCTTGTACTGGGAAGAGGGGGGGGGGGGTGGCCAACAGCCCCCTTTACATCACTTCTCCACTTTATACACAAATCATAATTATGGGATACCATAGTGTTCGACTAACCTCACAGATATCTGACAGGGATTGATGCTTCTAACCAATCATATTGTGACTTTAGCACGCTACTTATTAGCACTACTACATATGTTAATTTGCTTCCATGCCCTCTTGCCGACTTATCCGAGTTATGACTCTGTAAGCATCTACTGCTGACTGTAAGAGTATGGCTAATCAAGACGTTATATGGCGAACATCTCGCTTAGGTTCTCTTGATGAACTACCAAAAGTACCTCGATTTCATAGATCCAACAGCTCGGTCAAGTTCTCTTGATGAACTACCAAAAGTACCCTGTGACCAGGGAATCTGTAAAAGCATGCCTGCGATCTCAATTCGAAATCCCAAGAACACCTTCCGAATCCGACTAGAGTATCCATAAGCATCCAAGACTGGAGTGCCACATTATAGTGGCGAGGTATTTGAATAGGAGCAAAAGACTGGGGGGGGGCGAACGGGGGATGCAGGCTGACTGCTAGCACATTGTCTCCCTGGTGAGATCAATTAATCATTTAGTCATCTTGCTTCAGGAAGGGAACACGATCGATAATAACTGGTGGAATATTTGCTATAACGCAAAAGAAAATCAATTACTCCATCTTATGAGGGGTCGGTTCTCAGATTTTCCTCTAAGTTCAGAGGTGAAAACAAGACTTCTCAATGTAGTCTGCAATGTTCTCACAAGCCTCCTCAATATGTCTCTTGAAGAGATCGGCCAACCATACAAGCAAAACCGCGTTGATGGTCATCGCCAAGAATAGCCCCAGTTGATACTGTATGGTTGTCTGGTCTCCTGTCAATCTCCATACCAACTTGACCGTTTGGAATCCCACAATATGAAGTAACGGCTCGTGAATTATGTACATGGCGAATGAGATTTTCCCAAAATATTGCAAAACACCCAGCTTAAAGGGCCACTGGAGAATCTCATCTCGGGCTATGGCAATCATGGCCATGAAGGCTCCAGTTGCGTGCCAGTAATGGTAGTCGTAAGTTAAGCTGCACAGCGTCTGGTATCCTGTGACGCAGTTCCCTTGATGGTTGTAACGGGGAAACGAGCCCAAGTACAATCCTGTAAAGAGACAAACTAGGCCGGGAGATCGTTTCTTCCATGAGGGAGCGCTGGGAAGACTTAGAGTAGCTTTGTCGTCATCTATTTTCCGTAGATCCAGCTCGCATAGCATCATGCCGCCGATGAATAAAGCCATATCCCAGCGGCCATGAGACAGAGAAAAGCCAATCTCTAGCCCCAACAGCACTAGGCGGAAATGACTCTTGACACGTAAGAGTGCCAAATTGGAAACAAATACTACCAAGGAGCCTTTGAAGGAGATTGGGATGGTCCATAAATGTGGCCCGTATGGTAAAGTGCCGATGTCCCAACGCCACGAGTTGATCAATTCGGAGGCAACAAAGTCGGTCCATGACAAGAATTGCGAACCAAGTCCTTGCAGCATTGGGGGATGTACTGGAACTCTGCCCGGAATGTCGTCGTATGAGAAAGAGAACAACCCGAGATGAGCGAGGAGCATAACACAGAAAGTCGACACGATCGGTGGCAGGAAAAGACGAAAACCTCTCCTGAAGGCTGAACCCGCGAGGCTTAAGACAAGGGGTTCCCAGGCCCTCTTTCTTGCCAGCTTCAGCGATTTGACAGACAGCACATAGCCCGAGACAATGAAGAATACCGGGACAAGGGGCCCCGAGAATAGAAGGCGGAAGTATGGCAGGCGCAGAAAGCCATTAAACCCATGATACCCGTAGCCGTAGTCGAGGTGTTGTTGCCATGGTAGCGAGAAATGCCGAACGAAGACGAGGACAGCCACTGTGCCTCTCAGACCGTCCATATAGACCGTAGAGTGGTTCTTTTGGGGTCCGAGAGGTCGAGGAGTTGAATCCAAGTGTAGCCAAGTAGGGAGAAGGGCATAACCAAGATCGAATGAAAGCCGTTTTGCGTGAGATACCAGAAAGTAGAAACCTCGAGATGGAGGCTTCTCATGAAAGGTTGTTTGACTGGCTTCGATATCGTTATTCATGATCATCAACAGACTATAAAACAGGTGATGAACCTTGAAAAGGTGAGAAAGACAGAAGAATCTCGATCAAAAACCTGTTTTAAACCTGCCGAAGATAAGAGCGATCCTATGGTTGCTGATTGAAAAGCATCTGAAGTATGGACCGGGTGATACCTCGGACCATTTGGGCAGAACGGATCACGCATCGGGGATTGCGCCAGTGGCTTGTCATGGGACCCAAAACTATGTTGAATGTTTCCCACCTATTGAAAGTCTCAGGGAACTCATCCTTCGGCCTTTCAGTAGAATATCTGTTAGCTAATAAGAGTATACTGGGCTTACTAAGACTAAAAGGCTGTCGAGATAAATAGCACCCTTCCCCTTTGTAATAAATGAAAATTTTTGAAATTATTCCTTCTGAAATTTGAACTTGTCATTACATCGAGTAATATTACATTATCACCCGTTCGGCTCCTTTAGCTCATTTTAGCCATCATGCGTTTCTCACAGCTTGCTATTGGTTTTCTAGCCACAGTTTCTGTCTCAGCCCTGGCTATTCCCAGCCCAGGTAAGCTAAACCTTACATCTTGATATTTGGAGAGTTCTAAACCTTGACAACTTAGACCATTCTCTGAGCACCCGCTCCATCATCAAAGATGAGACAGCTCTACTAGCCCAGCGCTACGAGGGAGGCTCCGAGGACGATGACAAGAAGGCCAAGCGCTACGAGGGAGGCTCCGAGGACGATGACAAGAAGGCCAAGCGCTACGAGGGTGGCTCCGAGGATGATGATTAAATCAAGATTTCTACCTGGTAGCAGCATTTGGAATAATTCTGAATGTTTTTCATATATTCTAGCGTAGCATGGCTCTCTTCAAAGCAATACGGAAGCTATGTTCCTGAGTGGTCTCAGCCGAATTATTAGATTCTTACCTTGTTCGCAACAGTGTCCAACATGTTTTGAAATTTAAAACTATTCACTTAAGACTTTCCTATATCCAGCAGGAAACACTCCACATCAACGTGAATTTTATTAATTCATTTCGTTGGTTGAATCTGAACTTCTTCGTTAAGAACAGTATAGAAAGCTCTAAGGCTAGGGGAAGTTTGAGGAGTGAATATGCACTTTAGTTTGAATTGAAGATGAAATCTCAGACTATCATGACGCCTTCAAATCTCAGAACATAGCATGTGTATGTGCGGGTCTTTTCTTCCAGCGTAGCAACATACCAAAAGGACATCTGCATGTCTGTGGCTCAGTAAAAGCCACTCGGGCCTTAATACTACATTGGGATATGGAACAAAGATCGGCTCAGCTTTCTGGTTTGAAATGCCGCTATTGGGATTATGTAGATGTCATCATTTTGGTCACACCTTCACAGAAGGTTGAACTTGCAAGTATACAGTGCGGATGCGAGGGATGTTAGCATTCTCAAGGACCTAGCTCTCTGAATGAAATCACTGACTGTTCTCAGGGCCTGATGGCATCCCACTTTCTGGAAGATCTGAAAATCATGTGTGTTCTTCTTCTTCTGTTAAGATTTTCCGCTATTGAGACTCAGACCCAAACATACCTTTTCATCTCACTTACTTTGAAAACTGCATTCTTTGCATAAAGCCAACAATATTAATGTTTTAATTGTGTCATAGAGATATTATATCTTTTAACACTCTAAAACGACTGACAAATCTGAGAAACTGGTTATGTATGTGAAGGAAGAAATGGCTTTCACGAAATCACCACGGCTGCCTCCTTCACTTGACAAAACGCCTTGGACTGACAACGAAGACGAAGAGAGTCAAACGAGCTTGTTATCAAAAGACGAGTCTGATGTTGTTGACAACCTCATTCCAAGAGCCCGCAACTCACCTTTAGTATGGATAATCTCAACCGCCGTACTAGCTGTTGTTGTAGCATTTCAGTCTGTCCTATTGCTTAGCAGAGACCAACAGTTCCTGAGTCTCACTGCTTTCGGCACGACTGAGACTGATTTCGGTAAGGCTTTCGACTTCTTCTTATAACCATGGTATCTAAACTGGTAATAGTATCTGCAAGAAGAGTTGTCGGATCCAAAAATGTTTTCTTCATTGGTGGACCTATCGTACAAGAGAACGGAGAAATGGTCGTCCCTCACTATGACCCAACGTATATCGGAGAGCCCAGAGATGAGTTGGATGAAGCTTGGAAGAACTTAACTGCTTGTAAGAATTATTTTTACATACTATGTTCTTGTCGCGCAACTTTCTTTTGCTAATTCAATGAGCAGCAACGTATATCAGAATAACCGAAGCTGAAGCAAAGGCAACCTGGGGAGAAAATCACTATCAGTATTGGAATGAAGAAAGGGGTGGTTATGTGGCAGGGTAAGATTATCTACACAAATGCCCTGCAAGTTTTTCTGCTAAAAAAAAAGGTTCACATTAGACTAGAGATGTTTCACACTCTCCATTGCTTAGTATGTGATTTCCCCAGTCTTGTATACATTCTTTATAAGTTTGCTAACTCATCAATTAGAATCGTTTGCGCATGTCACTCTACCCAGACCACTATCAATTTCGTGGCTATGAACATTTCAATAATGAAAATCATGAAATACATTTGAGTATATATATTCTTTCTCCTTGCATCTTTGAGTGATTCGCATAATTAACATAGCGGATAGATCATTGCATCCAACAAATACAGCAATATATAATGTGTGCAGGAGATATGACGCCTCTTCCGACACGATACTCTGCAGTACTTGATAGGAATTATGTGGATTCCGATACTATACATAAATGCAGGGATTTTGATCGACTCAAGCAATGGGCTGATGATCGACACAATGGACAATTAGAGGTGCCTAGATACAAAAGGCCTGACAGAAACTAAGAGCAAAGCGAAGCAGGTATTGCAGATTATAATCGAGCAGTATAAAATAAATGCCTGTCTGCCATTCTTTACGAAAATAGAATATTGACGCTTGAGCATTAATAACAAGATTGTAGATATGGTTATATTAAATTCAAGCACTTCTCTTCCTATAACCTATCCAACATGCAGGTCACGAAACAGGGCACACGGAACAGTGGACACAGAAAGCCAGATATAAGTCAAAACAACCCCCTTCCGATCACCCCGGTCAGCCACATTATTTTTTCAACCTCTCCTATATATCTTTTCATTCCTCAACCAGTTTTTATCCAAGCGATGTGGGCACGAGGGCCTGCTCAAGGCCGCCCGCCTGGGACTCGGGAAGTGCGCAGTAGGTACTCGAAATCACCGTGTCCAGGGTCGCCGGGCGGATGGCGTTCCTATTTTTGTGGTCATGGGGCATGACGGACGCGATGTCGGGGACAATCAGGGTGAACACAGACGCCAGGGACCGCGCCAGGATGGACCTGAGGTTCTGGAAGCTGGGCCCGTAGCAGATGGCCAGGGCCCGTAGGTTGTCGTACACGTCCTCTGGAAAGATCCTGGCGCGGTAGGCCTCGTGGTTCTCGGGCTGGCCCCCCAGGATATCACCAGCAGCCGCCGAGGGTGGTTGTTGCTGTTGTTGCTGCTTGTCGCTAGCAGGATTAACAACTGTCCTGACGAGGCCGTGACAGACCTCTGTCCTGGCGTTGTCACCCGTGACCGACTGGATAACGAATTCGGTCCAGCCGCTGGAATAGATGGCCTTGTCGCTGCACGGACGGAACTCCACCGTCACCTCTATCCCCGTCGGCGTGTCGGGAATGGAGAGCACCGGTGGGATCTCGACATCACGGAGGTGTATGCCCTCGATGGCATATTTTCCTGTGCCGCCGTATGCCTGTACAACTGCCTGGATCACCACTGGAAGGGATAACCAAAGTATCAGTTATCTTATTCAATCTCTATGTGATTCGAATAGGAAGAAAAAAAAGGGAAGACAAAAAAGAAAAGAAAGAGGGAGCTGGCTTACTGCCCAGCATGCCGGCACCGGGACACACCATGTTGGACTGGATCATGTGGTCTCTCACCCACGGCAGCTCTGCCTCCCGGATTATGTTGCGCCAGACAGGCCTGCTCCGGTTGCACACCGGGTCGAGAGAGCCAAGGAGGTCATAAGGGGGCCTCCTCCGCCGCTTGAAGGTGCTGCTACGACGGGGCTCGTACCAGTAGCGCACCTGGTGGTTCCAGAAACAACGAGGCAGGTCTGTGAGGACCCATGCTGCACCGCGGCCCATGCTGGAGGAAAGTTGATCGCGGCCAAGTCGATGTCGTAGCCGTACTTAAGCAACTGACACTCGAGGCCGTGCATGGTGGTTTTCGCGCCTACGCCCCGGACGAGACATGAGCCGTATCTAGGTCTATGTTGTTGTCTTGCTGTATTTTGATTGTTGTTGTCAAGAGCAGAGCCGGCGGGAAGCCATGATGTGATCTCCCGCATCGGCCCTCCCAGGGACGAGTGAGGGCCGATCTCGATAATGAAGTCAACAGCCAGCAGGGACGATGATGACGGCGACGAATAAGAGGGCTGCACGTCATCAGGCCTGCACATGGCAGACAGCGCACTCACGAACTGGACGGGATCCGACAGTTTCCTGGACCAGTGGCCGGCATTCAGCAGCTCCCGGACCGATGTGATGCGTCGGCCAACCATGGGCGAGGCAAAGATTAGGGGCAGATTGTCCGTATTTCCACCGAGACGCACTGGCACGCCGAGATCGACGTTGTCGCTGATCCACCTCTGGTACGCTGCCGAGGCGAGGGGGGAGATGTGGTGGGAGTGGTAGGCCGTGCGCACCTGCAGCCGCCTGGAGAACACTCCGTCAGCCTCGAGCAGACGCTGGATCTCAACGACTGCCGATGCGTCGCCAGAGGGTCGTGCTAGTCGGGCTGTTCATGCACGCCACAACCAGATTTCCCAACGACGACACCCTGGCGATCTAATCACTGCACGCCTCGTGACCGAGCCAGACCGCAAACATACCCCTTCGGACATTGGCACGAACTGGACCCGCGCAACTGCGATCCTGATGGAGCTTCTATTGCTAAGGACGACAGCTGCACACGCTGAGGCGATCTCGCCGCTGCTGTGGCTGGTGATGGCGAGAGCAGCTCCACTAGGGCGATCTAAAGCGCTACGCAGGCCAGTATGCTCACGTCCGGGCTGCCTAGCCTGGACGTCTCGGTAGTGCTCGTCAGCTCGTCAGTGAGACATGTCAGCCCGATCACCAGGAGGTCACTCGATAATAGGAGAGGGACTTGCCCATGAGGGACCAGGCACACCCGAAGCGTCGCCGCATGCCTTCAGATTTGGCCAGGGAGTCTCTGAAGACCGGATAGGTGCCAATCAGCTCTCTACCTACGGCCCACCACTGGGCACCCTGGCCCGTGAAGACGAAGCGCAGCCTCGGCCTCTCAGCTTGCGACCTGGTCGCCCTCATCCTGCCGAATTGAGTGCCGCCATGAAGACCTGCGATGATCTGGGCCGGCGTGGCAGAGACGCAGGGGAATCTACTCCGGCGTTGGCCAATGGTCAGAGTGAGGTCATCTAGCAGCTGCTCTTCTCGGTCCTCCCCGCAGCTTCCCTCAGCCGCGTCGCTGAGGTGCCTCGTCAGTTTGGCGACCGCCGCCTCGGTGGCCTCTTCGTATCTGGCGCTGAGCACGAAAAAGCGTGGTCTTCTCGTTCTTGTTGTTGTTATTTGTTGTTATGGCAGAATGCTCATCTAAGGGCCCAACACCCTCGAGGCGGAGAAGGAAGAGTAGCTCTCCAGGATGGCATGTGCATTGGCGCCGCCTCACCCAAAATTACTGATCGAGGCCACGATCCTACTGCAGCGGGCAACCGAGCTCCCTTGAAACGAGCCACCCACGGCAGACTACGCCTGGGAGCATATGCGACAACCCGTATACTTCTCTCACGACGTCCAGCGACTACAGCAGAGATATCCTTCAGCCGTGTGGGTCAAGGCTGGGTCGTACTCGAGCATCACAAACATGGCTGTCAGGGCCCTGTCCGACCCCAAGAGCCATGTTTTGCTGCCGGTTAACATCACCAAAACGCACCCACTGCAGCAGCTCACAGAGGCCACTATAAGCCTCTGGGCGGCGGGAATATGAGCGAGCCATTTGGGCGCATCACGAGTCACAGTCCAGGGATACAACTTCATCTGCCTGCCCCCTGACTGCTTCGACTAGAAGCATCACCGGCTTACCTTCAAGCAGCCACCCCGAGGTTTACCGCGCCCAGAGGGGCGCCGCACATATCGAGGAGACCCAGGACTTGCACACATTTTTGGCTAAAGAGACAGCAACCAAGAATGCGCAGGCTCCGGTGAACAAAACAACACAAAGATATAGAGATATTGTGTCTGGACAGATTATTGCGTGGACGGCGCCTATCTACCCGGCAACCCTGGAGGTCGAAACCACCGTCCAGGCTATACTAATCATTTGTGGCGTATCTTCTCAGACAAAATCTAGACCGCAGATCCGAGACGTGCATAATCTGGCGTCCGTCTGCGATGGACCTGGTAGGACTGTCTACCTGGAAGTTCAGCCAATCGGCACAGCACCTGATGCGTGAGATTTCAAGATCTTCAGAAGCGATCCAGAGATTTCCAATAAGACGGCCTTAACGTACGTCACCGGAGAGGTCCAATTCCTCGAGACGAAAGATCCAAAGTTGCACGCGGGACTCGGCCGTCTGGAACGGCTGGTCAGCCACCAGAGGTGTTTGGCCCTCCTACACAGGTAAAATGCGGACATATATTCCAGAGGCAGGCCACCTACAGGATCTCCTCAGATGTGGTCGATAACAGTCCGGAATTTCGCGGCCTGCAAAAGCTAGTGAGCCACAGACATGAGGTGGCCAGCCGAGTGGTGCGCCAGCAGAGCTCCGAGCCCTGGGCCCTTGACCCGTTCCAGGTGGACTGCTTCACCCAGGTCGGAGGTATCTGGATTAACTTCTTCGCCAGTGAGAATCCCGATGACGTATTCATCGCTGGCGGGTTCGAGGAGTGGGCCAAGAATCCGGTGGACGCTCTTGACCCTGAGCTTAAACACTCGGATGGCCATAAGGCGTGGAACAACTTTGCTGTAAACAGCCCGGACCAAGCTGGCAGGGACTTTTTGGACGGACATTTTCATCTTCGTCTTCGAGGGGAAATCTGAGCCGCTTGCTGAGGTAATCCTGGGCATCAGATATTCCAGGGTGACCAAGGCCTCCATGTCCAGATTGCTGACCCGCCTCAGCTCTGGACCATCACCACTGGCCATGGCAGGCGGAGGAATCACCCTGTCTGAAACAGAGTATCTAGGAAAGGAGTCAGAATCCAGAAAGGGGTTGCCCATCGCATTTATGGATGCGTCTCTGGGGCCAGGATGCGCGACTCCCCAGGAGAACGGCGTGACAAGTCTCCCGTGGAAGCTTAAGACCGTCCTTGCCGATCTGAGTGGGAGATATGCCAGCGAGATCAAGGACGCCGTCCAGCTGGCAGACATCGGAGTCGATCCGTTCATGAGCATAGAGCTGGGTCGAGACATCCAGTCAAGCTTTGGCTACGGCCTACCAGCCCACGAGCTGATGCATATCGCTGACCTCCCAGACCTCTTGGCTTGTCCCGAGAGAGCAATGGGTGTACATCAACAACCCATCGCCGAGGCCCAGAACCTGAAGACTATCAGCAGCAGAAGCTGCATTACTCAAGATGAAGCGATCGAGAGTTCAGTAAGCAGCGACGTCAGTGTTGGCTCAGAATCCATGCTTACGCCAACTGTGCTGGGCAGCGATGCTGCCAAAGCCACGGCCTCAAATGCTCTGCGTTGGTAGAGACTCGCACCATTCTTCGAATTTTCAATGACTGCAGGATACTAACGGAGCAAGCTGTCCAGAGACATCGCTGTCTGGGCTATGTGAAAGACGTCCTGCCGGAGCAGGACAACCTCTGCGCTGTTCTTACCGTGGAGGCTTTTAGAATCCTAGGATGTAATCTAGGCATAGCTGAGCCCGGAGAAGAGCTGGTTCGGATCCCCAGTGCGCCATAGCCTGGGCGCCTCTCGGATTACCTCTATAGGCTGTTGAGGACGCACAGCTCGTCAAGATCGTCGACGGCCGCGTCACCCGTACGGATACCGCAGTACCATCGTCAGGCAGCAGAGAGATGCTGCAGGATCTGATGCGAGCATGTCCTGACCACCAGTTCGCAAACCACCTAGCATACTGGACAGGCTCCAGGCTCGCAGACGTTGTACGTGGTGAGGTTGATGGCCTACAGATGATCTTTGGCAGTGAGAAGGGGCGCCAGCTGGTCACAGGCTTATATGGAGACTCGTTCCTGAACAGAATATCTTATAGCCAGATGTCAGACTTTCTGAGCAGGCTTTTGACACAGGTCTGTGAGCCACACTGGAGTGGCGGCCCCATCAATATTCTCGAGCTGGGAGGAGGGACTGGCGGCACCACCAAGGCGAGTAATCTGACCATGGGGTTAATAATAGGATTATATTAATTGATCTGCACAGTGGCTACTCCCGATGCTGGCCCAGCTGGGGATCCCAATTCGGTATACCTTGACAGACATCTCACCCTCACTGGTCTCCGCAGCACGCAAGGCACTCAAGGGGTACCCTTTTGTGAAGTTCTGCGTGCAGGATATCGGGAAGCCGCCGTCCGATCCGGAGCTCCTCGGGTCCCAGCATATCATCAGAGCAAGCACGTCATACACGCAACACACTCGCTGGTTGGCTCGGCGAGGAACATACGCCGCCTCTTGCGGGAGGACGGGTTCCTCCTGATGCTCGAGATGACCAGCACACTGCACTGGGTGTATATGATCTTTGTCGTCCTGGAGGGCTGGTGGTTTTTTGACGACGGGAGAGAACATGCCATCGTGGACCAAGACTCTTGGCGAAGAGTGCTACAGGACAGGGGCTTCGCCCATGTGGACTGGACAGAGGATACGACCCCAGAGGCCAGCATCCGGATAATATTTCTTGCCACGGCCTCGAGCCCAGCACGCGAGGTGCTACCTCACCCCTCGTCCTCCGAACAAGAACTGGCACGCAGCCCAAGGAGAAGGAGATCCTCCTCCCGGGAAGATGAAGTCAACGTTTACGTGTCAGCCTTATCAGAGGGATTCAGCATACCGATACCCAACGCCAGGCCGCTCGACAAGACTGAGTTCCCCTCAACCATAACAAGACCAGTACTCGTGACAGGCGCCACCGGGAGTCTGGGCTGTCACTTGATCGCAAACCTTGCCAGTCTCGACGAGGTCCAAACCGTGTACTGTCTGAACAGGCGCGGCGGTAGCGGTCCGCAGGCGCGACAGACCGAGGCGCTGCGGTCAAAGTAGCTCGCTCTCGACTCCAAGGCGCAGTCCAAGGTGAAGGTGTTCGAGGGAGATGCAACACAACCTCTGCTAGGCCTGCATCATGACGTGCACGATAAGCTGGTTGACAATGTCACCCATATCATTCATAATGCATGGCCCATGAGTGGCAGGAGACCCGTGCAGAGGTTCGGACCACAGTTCAGGGCGATGCGCCACCTCGTCGACCTCGCCTCGTCGATCGTGGTGCGTCGCAATATAACCCCGCAGCACAAGATTACGTTTCAATTCGTTTCGTCCATTGCCACAGTTGGATATTATCCGCTGGTCACTAGAAGCGCCGACTGCCTGAGAAGCGCAGGGAATATACCTCGGTCCTGGCAAACGGCTATGGGGAGGCCAAGTTTATCTGCGAGCGGATACTCGACGAGGCTCTGCACAAATATCATGAGCGCTTTCGCCCGATGGTCGTGCGGCTTGGCAGGTGGCGGGATCGAATGTGACCGGGTACTGGAACTCGCTCGAACATTTCCCATTTATCGTCAGATCAGCGCGGACGCTCGGAACTTTCCCCGATCTCCAGGGGCCCGTGTCCTGGACTCTGGTCAACGAGGTGGCTGCTGTGTGCACAGATCTCTTGTTCAATCATCACGAGCCATGTTACCCGGTCTACCACATCGACAGGTGGCTGCAGATGGACTGAAGAGAGATGGTCCCCATCTTTGTCAAGGCGTTATTCACCCAAAAAGAGGACACCATCCCTTTTGGGGACTGGCTGCGGCGCGTGAGGAACTTCCAAGGGCAGGAACGGGATAATCCCGCAGTCAGGTTGGTGGACTTTCTTGAGCAGGACTTTGAGCGCATGTCCTGCGGTGGCGTCCTCCTTGGCACGAGGCACACCTATGAGCTCTCGGAAACCTTCAGGCGGGCCAAGATTCTCGACAGCAATGCCGTGATGAGATATATACGCGCATGGAGAAATACCAGATTTTTGCACTAATGAGAAGTATAATATAATTGAGACCTGGTCCGAAAGGCCTGATTGTAATCACGCTGTTGTTGCTGATGGATAACAAAACATACGGTCTCTACTCAGGTCTGCCTGCGGCGTTGGCCTCGGGGGCATTCTGGATTTGATTGATTATTCAACTTATTGTGGAAACTTCCAACCTCAAGAATTTTTCCCGGCACTGGCCCTTTTAGTAGGAAAGAGCGGACAGCATCCCCCACGCATATCTCTAGATCTATATACTCGATCCCAAGGATCTCGCGGGACTTTGTATTATCAAACCCGTAGACGTTGTGAGGCATGTCGTCTGATATACCGATTGGCGGCAGTTGTGATGCCATTCCGGGATATACCCTGCGTATAATATCCGCAACACGCTTGTTGGAGAAATAACCACTGACCACAAAGAACCGCTGCCCACCTGCTCCAAAAGCATTCAGCGCCCGCACATGCGCCGCGGCAACGTCACGCACATCGCAGAATAGATACACCGGGCCTGTCGGGGCAAGCCTGTCTCGGAACTTGCCCTGGAGCATGTCTCTTATCCTTTGATTAGAGATATTCAGGTTTTGAAGGGAATCCAGGTGTGGCGCGGCAGGCCCGAATACTAGAGGCGGATTCAGGGCCACGAGGTCAAAAGCAGGCTTGTATTTTTCAACAGAGTCGAACGCCGCGCGCTCCGCATAGGTTTGACTAGTTCAGTCTTTGGATATCCTGCCAGACGACGACCAGAGGAGATACGTACCTTCGCTTCACGATAACATAGCTTAGGAGAGACTGCTTCCTCGGGCGTTGTGGTTCCGAAGACTGTTTCGTCGTAGACTTCCGAGTTCCGGAAAGGGTTCAAAATAGTTGTAGACGGTGAGAGAAGTACGAACCTCCTGATGCTCGGGCAAACATCGATGACGGACTGAAGAATGCCCAGTGTTCCCTTCACAGCTGGGTCGATGAAATCGGCGACCGGATCGACTATATCGAAGTGGTAAGGGGTAGCTGTGGAGATGACATATCGAAAGGGTCTCGAGCGAAGCACCTACTGTTCTGTTCCCTACCCTTTCTGCACGTTGTTCTTACATGGCCATTCGGTCGTTACATTCTGAGATGAGCCTCACGTCTTCAAATGCATGTTCGTCGGTGATACACGGCACAGTCACATAATACAAGGTCCCAGGCTCGATATCCGGATAGCTTGACAGAACCTGACGACATTTATCTTCAGATCTCACCGTCACCGTCACCAAGAATCTATGTTCATGTGTTGGTACCCTTGACAGCCAGCTGCAGCAATCATAGCCTCACTTACTTGCTCTCCAAAAGTGCCTTCACAATATGGAACGCTATAAAGCCATTGCCTCCTGTCTAATAATCAGCAGTTCGATCGTGTCTCACACTGAGAGCCTGGGAATTCTTAGCCTTACCTGTCAAGAGGACATGGCACCTCGCCATTCTTCCTGGAGATCTCAAGTTCTCCTCAAAGACTTTAGGCTGTCATTGACTTGTCAAACGGTAGATTGCGAAGCTGGAATAGTTTGGAGAGGTAGACGATTGAATTATGTCTCCAACTTTCGTATCTCCTCTCCTGGTCTTGCAAACTGCCAATCCCGGAGTTTCCGATCGCTATCGATCCCACCCATCTGGTCTTAGTAGCCCTAACCATGGGGTTTGTAAGCAGAGATATTAGATTTTGACATCTGCAATCTTACCTGCATGTTGGATGAATCGTGACACTTTACATATTGCGTGACGTCCATAAGCAAACTAGGATGCCACGATTACTCATAGAGACCCATGAGATGGGCGGTCGCGTAGCAAGGTGCAAAAAAAGGACAACCGGGAGATTCGGGCTAACGGGTTCAAATTACCCCAACGGTGTTCTTGAAACCCCGTGGTGATCAGCTTATCAAGCAAGCTTATCAATCGCTTGCTTCTCTCCAATATAAATCTCGTCTCTCGGGGGCAGCATGGCCTTCTCAGACGAGCAGAACTTCCCAAATCCAAACAGTCTGAGGTTGAAAACATCAGCCTCCACTATATACTATCCCTGTCCAGGCGCAGCTGCGTTCTCAAATTAGACATCCACCCCGTCATCATGGTGAAAGTATTCGTTGCCGGCGCCACCGGGATGCAAGGAGGAGCAACAGCTCGTGCTCTTCTGGCAAAAGGCCACACCGTCCACGCCTATGTCCGCGACATTTCCGCAGCCAAAGCACAAGCTCTCCAAGGCTTGGGCGCTCAGCTTTTCCAAGGGGACTTCGACAACCCCGAAGCGCTGAGATCTGCAATGGCGGGCGTTGCTGCGGCATTCTTCGCGTCAGCAATCTCTTTCACCGACGCGGACGCAGAGGTGCGATGGGCGCGCAATATCCTGGATGCCGCGCTCGCTGCCGGTACGGTGAGCCAGGTGGTCTACTCTACCGTGGCCGGCACGGATAGTTGGCAGAACCAGCCTGGGTGGGATCTTAATCCTTTTATTATCAACTATTGGCGGTCGAAGGTTCGCGGCGAGGAGATGGTGCGGAGTGCTGGGTTTGACTTCTATACCATTCTCAGACCTGAGGAGTTCTTTGACAACTACATCAACCCATCGGCTGCTTTCCAAGTTCCAGATTTGATCAGAGATGGTGTCTGGAAAGCAGCATGGAGACCGCAGGATAGGGTCAGCCTAATAGACACGGAGGACATCGGCAGGATCGCGGCCGCGGCCATTCTGGACCCACAGAGATACTCCGGGAGGGAATTCGTTTTGGCAGCAGAGAAGCTTGCTGTAAGCGAGATCATGCTTCTCTTATCAGAAGCCAGTGGCAAAGTTTTGAAGCTGCAAACGTATGACTCTGAAGTGGTCAAGAATGTTGCAAGAACCAGTCCAATCATTCAAGGGCAATTGATGCGTGTGCATCGTTTGGAGAGCGAGAGACTTGCGGAGTTTGAAGACTATGGTTTCAAACTCCAAAACTTCAAGACTTTCTTGGAGGAACATCATGATGTGGTGGTAGACACGTATCAAGATGCTCCTGCAAATCTGAGGCTATAGACGTCCGTAGTGAATTAATGAATATCTAGCTCTTAACATATAAAAGTCTTTAGGGAGCCTGAGCTTATAAATATAGATTCCGCAGAGGGCGATTCGTAAAGCACGAGTTTATATAGCGGGCTTTTACAACCAATTTAGCTAGCTTATTTAACTCACCTAGCCCTAAGCGCTATTCCGCGCCGATTTTACCAAAATCGGCCATACAAGCGGGCGCGGGTGGCCCGTGCTTTTGACCTGAATCGGTTTGACCCGGGCCGGCCCGCTGATTGGTTCCAGACTTTCCAGAGTGGGTCTATTTAGGGTTGCACGCGGACCAGGGTAAACGCGTTATGGAACGCTGGGATATATATACATATTGGGGGGGGAAGGGGGGTTAGAACGGGACATGTCATTGCGACAAGAGTAGCCAGTTTCTTCTTAGAATATAAATAGATTGCTCTGCTTGTTTCTATTCTGTTCAGGTACGGCACGGCACGGCGGTGTGGCATAGTAGCTGTTTCTGCCAGGATTATACAGCCAGCAGTTATGAACAGCCTCGCCCAGCTGGACGAGAACCACCGGATGGAGAGATCCGATTCCGAAGAGGGCTAGGGCTAGGGTTAGGTCTAGGGTTAGGGTTAGGGCTAGGGTTAGGGCTAGGGTTAGGGCTAGGGTTAGGGCTAGGGTTAGGGCTAGGGCTAG